>PHWZ01000204.1:0-63421 GCA_004379285.1 Botryotinia calthae | reverse complement strand
ATCTAGTATCTAGTATCTAGTATCTAGTATCTAGTATCTAGTATCTAGTATCTAGTATCTAGTATCTAGTATCTAGTATTCAGTATCTAGTCTCTAGTCTCTAGTCTATAGGTACCTAGTCTAGACTGTGTAGTTGAAGAAGATGGTGTATGTTGTTGAACACAGCAAGCAAGTTCAGCAAGCCAGAGAAAGACGAGAAACACCATTGTACCAAGGGCGGGGAAATGTGCAGCGTTGCAACGTGGGTGATGTATGGTGCATTGTCGGTAAGGTTATCTCGGTCGTTCGGAAAACAAGGGGAATGATGGGGAGCTTTCGGTACTCCCAGACACACATCCATACAACCAACATACAACATACAACATACATCCCTAGTCTTCTTCCATTTGCTGCAGATTTATATTCTACCAGTAATACGGCACTTTTTTAATGATGAGAACATGGCTATTCATTTGATCTAATCATTGCACATTGTACCTGTGCACACGATCAATTTTCAGATAGAAAAAAACAGCATTTTAATTTGTTTGCAAACAATCAATTGATACGATTTCTTTCTTCTCTATCGATCTCTATCTGTCCCTTTACTATTTCTAATTTTCAATTCACCAATCAACGGCTTCGTATTGCCTCGGTAGCATTTGGCTAGCTCTGCGTCATCTGAGTAAAGGTACTCGCTCAACTCCCAGGATATCACGAACGCGGGGAGAAAACTCAACAATTATTCAAATATTGTAAAGATTTCAATACCGCCAACGACAGCTAATTTTAGGCGGAAATCCTAGATAATCGAAGGGGTTAAGATTATATTTTAGGGGCCCTAGGGCCAAAGGGATTAAACAAGATGTCGTGGAAGACAACTGAGATGTTGATGGACACCATCAAATATTATTCACATTTCCCAGCTACGGGTGTGAGTCTGAGGCAGATGGTACAATTCGGAGAGAGGCCATCTACAGGTAAGCTACAGGATTACACTCTGGGGATTTGGGGTTCTGCCATTGTTCCTAAGCTGATAAAGTATTCCTCTACGAACAGGTACACTTTTCCGAGCATCACAATTCCTCTCCGAAGAACTTCCAATACGACTTGCGCATCGAGTACAGGAACTGTCAGACTTACCAGATGGTCTCAATGAAATGCCCTCGATCAAGAGGGTGAAGGATTGGTATGCACAGTCATTTGAGGTATGACTCTTTATCCGCTCACAAATGCCTACGTGAATTGACATGTGAAAGGAAATCACTACACTCCCTCGACCACAATTATCATCAGATGTTAAAGAAAGACTTATGAAGCCGGGGAAAACTAATGGGAAGCCATCCAAGATTCTTGCGGAAGCAACACAAAACCCGAGCGTAATGAGGGGGCAGTATAGCTCCAATGGAAATGGGAAAAAAGAATCAAAGTCGGCAGCAACAAGAAGATATTTTGCCACTGTAGAAGATAGTACGGACTGGCCTCCAGAACTTCACGATTATAACCAGAGATTCGCAGAAACCCTTAATCACATAAAGAGGCGGCACGACGGAGTCGTCACAACCGTCGCGCAAGGAATACTCGAATATAAGCGGAAACGGCAACGCATGCAGATCGATAATAACATACAATCCTTCCTCGACCGTTTCTACATGTCCCGTATCGGCATAAGAATGCTCATTGGACAACACATAGCACTCACAGATGAAAGTCACGATAAAGATCCTAATTATGTAGGTATTATATGTACGAAAACCAATGTTCGAGATCTTGCAGAAGAAGCAATCGAAAACGCTAGATTTGTCTGCGAAGACCATTACGGACTTTTTGATGCGCCAAAGGTTCAACTCGTATGCCCTCCAAACCTTCATTTCATGTATGTACCCGGCCATCTCTCGCATATGCTCTTTGAAACTCTCAAAAATTCACTTCGAGCTGTTGTCGAAACACATGGACAGGACAAACAAGATTTTCCCGTCACAAAAGTCGTCGTTGCGGAAGGCAAAGAGGATATTACTATCAAAATTTCAGATGAGGGTGGCGGAATACCTAGAAGCTCTATACCTTTAGTTTGGACCTATATGTATACGACCGTGGACAGGACACCCAGTCTAGATCCAGATTTCGATAAAAGTGATTTCAAAGCTCCAATGGCAGGATTTGGTTACGGTCTCCCAATTTCAAGATTATATGCTAGATATTTTGGAGGAGATTTGAAGTTGATTAGTATGGAGGGGTATGTTTCACCAGTTTTTAATACTTCTTTTTCAACAAGTTTGCAATAAACTAACCAGCCCTACCACAAAACAGTTACGGAACAGACGTATACCTTCACCTAAACCGACTTTCCTCGAGTTCGGAGCCTCTCCAATAACAATCAGCAGTCATGAGGGATACCTGGAAAGCACAGTCTTCTCCCGATATTGACGGGGCGCGAGCAAGCGGAGAAGACAGTATATCCCGAGGATTGACGCTGGGTCTAGGACATAAGCAAATGAATTTGAAATTAGGCAAAGGAATGGGGATGCGAGAGGTTTCGGAACGGAAACAGGTTGGAGATGCGGAAAGTATGATTAATGAGGGAAGAGGAGGAAGTGGAATGGAAGGGGTCTTTATGGGTGAAGGGGGGGAGGTTTAGAGGAAGAGAAGAGAAAAAAGAATACAGGGTTGTAGACAAGAAAAGAGTTGTAAAAACTTGTGGTGATACTAGACTGAGGGTTTAGATCGGACGGGATGGAATAGCGGAAGAAAGAGAAATTATGGAGTTAGTTGGAGACTTTTGTATATATTTGGATATGCACAACACTGTGTTTATATCCCTTTCATCATGAAACGTGGATGATCTCGAAACCTCGAAACTTCGAAACCTCGAAACTTGAGAGTGAGAGCGAGAGCGAGACACACATGAGGATGAGTATGAGATTAGGGATGAGGCTAGGTGGTTGGTTGGCTGGTTGGCTGGTTGGCTGACTGGCTGGCTTAATTTATATGTTATGTATGTAGGTATGGTATGATAGGTATCAATTATGAGTAAAGTAAAGTAAAGTAAAGTAGATGAGGATATGAGATGGTGTGTGATGATGTGATGAAATGGTTTATATTGGATTGGATTTGTACATGGAAAGAGAAGGTATAGCTACCAATACAACTAAGTGTAACTGCAAATATAAATATAGGTAGTGATATTGATATTGATGTTGATATACATACACACACACACATACACACACACCAAGAAGAATCATCTCTCTTCTCTACTCTCCTTATTTATCTATCCATCGATTTATATACCTAGCCACCTAGTCCACCTACTCAACTACCTACCTACCTACCTACCTACCAATAATCTAAATCTAAATCTAAATCCAACCATTACATCACATCACATCACTTCACTTCCCCCTACTACACATCATTACACATCACCACCTATTATATATATCTCAATCTACTATCCTCCTATCCTCCTATCCTCCCTCCTATATTCCCTCCTATACTCATAACTAGCACAAAAACAAAATATCATACCCACTCCTCACTCCTCCCTCCCCCTTAATCCTAATCCTAATCTATAAAATCATCGTTGGCTAAATCCTCAAGTACATGCATATCGCAATGCAATAATACAGTACGATATAAGAATCAAATCAAGTAAAATAAAACAAAATCACATCACATCACATTACCTCACATCAAATCAAAAAATCCATCCAAATCAATCCAAAATAAACACAAGATCAAAGCCATCAAAGCCAAAAAACCCCCCCAAAAACATAAATCGAATATAAATTTTCTGATAATGGTATCGTACTTGCTAACCTGCATAACCCTAAGAATATCAACGCTAAAAACAAACATATACATCCAATATTTGATGATGTTACCAAGAAACCTTTCCTTTCCTTGTCCCTACATATCCAAGTTCCAATTCCTAATTCCAAATCTTATCCCCCTATCCTTTGCCTAAAATAGAAGGGAGAACCAGTTATTTCCCAGATCCAAAAACGACCGTAGTCAAAACATAAAAATGGCAACGTCAACATCAATCCATAAACCTCATCTGTCATCCCTCATCCCCTCATCCCATCATATGATATCATGTCATCAATAAAAAGTTATTCGTTAATATAATCCCCAGAAATTTCAATATTTTCCCCACATCACATCAGTAATACATACTATTCCTCATACTTTTGTCCAACCCACTACCTCGATACCAATCCTCATAATCAGCGCCGACTGCGGGTTCCATATAAGAACTCCTAGTTGCGTGTTCGCTATATGCGGAGCCCGTAGATTTTGTGGGACGATCACGGTCATAATCACTACTTCTCGAATCTAGTCCTTCGTGCAACCTATCCCATTTTTCGGCATCTCTCGGACTCGAGAAATCATTAATATGGGTGGTACTTGAGAAACGATCATCTTCTGCTCTGCGGTGAGAACGGTCATCTCGTCGCCTATCTCTCGAGTCCCGAATATCTGAAGAAGGTGGCGGGGGGAATGAATTAGTCGATCCATATGATGAGGGCGCGATAGTGGATTGGAAAATGGCAGGTGATGGTACATAAGTACCAGATCCAAGATCAATATTGGTAGGCGTAGAATGACTGTAACTCTTGAATTGAGGGCTATGACTGCGTTTCGAAGATGATAGTGGCGATGGCTTATAATTATCCTGGCTAGCATTACTTTGCCTACGGGTATGTCTTGACCGACTACGCTGACGTTCTTCCTGCTCTTTCACGCGACTCGTAGAATTCGCCCGTCCAGGCCTGTTCGGGAAATTAGGATTACTGGCTTCGGTGTGAATCTTGCCATTACCAGGTTGAGCGGAGTATGGTTTTCTTTCACGTTCAATCGGTACACTTGATCCCTCGTCGACGCTTGACGACTCAGATGGGGCTGAAGGGGCTCCAGCATAAGGCATGCGTTCTCGTTCAATAGGCTTGCTAGTAGGACCTGTGTACGAGGAGGCTCTGGGTTGAGGTGTATCATCGGAACGGGATTGTGATCGATCGGTGGGCGATGTCTGACGAAGTGGTACGCTCGAGGCTGTTGACTTGCTTCTGCTGCTGTGAGAAATGCCAATTTCATCAGAGAAGTGAGATAATGCAGTCCTCATAAGTTTCTCCAATTCACGATCTCCGGTATTAGGTAACAAGTGGCGTGATATCTGTTTAGGTAAACGTTCCGGTTTTCCATCTACCATTTGTCCATCGGCATTAATCGGTAAAGCTAGGACAACTTTTCCTAACCTCTCTGATTCTTCGTTAGGATAAGCGGAAATTTGAATCGTCATCCAATGTGCAAATCCAAGTGGAGTCAAGGCCGGTATCGTAGGAGCTGAATGGAAATCTTCTTGGACGAGGTGATGTTGACATCCAAGATCTTGGTATAGCTTCGAAATTTGTGTATTGGACAAATTTTTGAAGATAGCTAGATATGATTCGTGAGCATGGATAGAGCTAAGATATAGACTGTGAAACCTTACAAACATATGGATGTATTTCCTTGTTATTAATAGGATACGAGCTGTAATATGTTGCCATTTTTGAAGGTGTAATCACAATACTCCTTTTAGGCGCAAAATCATCGACCTATGAACGGAGTCAGTAGGACATTTAACATAGCCTCGGACTGGAGTGAAAATAAAATGATTCGGAGAAAGCCTTGTCACACCGAAATGCATCATCAAAGGATAGGAAGACTAACGATATGATTCGCAAGTCCTCTCAAGAACTGCCCCAGCCTTTCCGTAGGTCGAGAATCATTATCGAACAATCGACCCCATTTTTGATCAATTGTAGATAATTCCATGGTCGAGTATGTGCGATGAACTTTCTGCGCCGGTCGTTCATTGTATCCGCGATCACGATCCCGATCACGGTCATTAAACCTCACGGAAGGTTTGTCCGAGGAAGGACTTGCAGGAGGAGATCTCATAGGTTCTGTAGGTGGAGGGGAAAAGGTTGGTTTGGTGGTAGAAGTTGGTGAAGGAGGGGTGTAAACTCTGCGGTTATCCAGAGGGGGAGGAGATTGATTTGTAGAGTTGGATTTCTCCGAATATTCGCGTTGCATATATGAGGCTCGCGGTTGGTCATCAATGGAGCCTGTTTGCTTCAGATGTTCGAAGACTAAGTGAGTAGGTTCCAGTAAGCATGGGCGACTGGTGAGGCTTAACAACTCTCAAAAATGACAAACATGCGATGAGGAGAAGCACAACATATACTTACGTTCTCTTTTAACCTTTTCCGTGATTGCTGCAATGATCTCCGGCGATACTGCATCGTGATCTACAGCGGTGCCACGGTCGGAGCCATATGCTGTTCCCATATTATTGCTTGATGGGTATGACTGTTGTGGTGAATATGGTGGTACACTTGATGCGCTTTGGGAAGCATAAGGTAAATCTCGAGATTCGGTAGGATATCTATTCGAGGTCGAGGGGATTGAATAGGCAGGCATATGCCTGTTGGAATCGTTGAAATCGTAGGTCTCGTAGGTCTCATAGTCATATTGCGGCCCTGAATCGCCTCGTAGAGGGCGACCATAAGCGTCAAAATGGGCCATCTTCAAAGGCGAGGCTATGTTGTTTTGGCGTTTGTTACCTCATAAAGTTTGAGTGAGAGAGGGGTTGAGTGCGTTTGGTATATGTTATTCGTGTGTCTTATACTTTGGCTCGTGATTCGAATGGAAAATGAAGGTTGATTTGACACAGTGTAGGATCCACGGTTGATAGGACGAGATGTTGGATTTGGATGTGGAGGGTTTGAGGTTACGGTACGGTATGCATGTATGGTTGTATATGGTGGGGGATGTCAACGGTTTCTCAATATGTGCAAAAGCTTTATTGGGAAGATGTGAGAAATATCTCGAAGAAGGTCGTGTCGTCCCCAGTTTCCGATCAGCCAGCTACTTACAATCAATATCTTATCGCTAGGTAGGTACCTACTCGGTGCAGGTGCAGAATTCAATGCAGAACGGAAGAAACAGAAGAAAACAAGACTTTTTTTTGCTTCAGATACTGCAATGCAAGTCTTTGCAAGCAAGGCCTCTCTTCTCTTCTGTCGCTATACATCCAATCAGACCCTGGTCTATGGCTTTCATTGGCTTGTTTGGCGTCAAGAGTCCCACGAGATAATTTCCAACATACATAAATCGGGCAACGGCTATGCGGAAGATTGTCTTTCTATTTTACTCATCGATGGGTGGATGGGTGGATGAGGGATGATCTGCTTTGACTTCGACAGCAGACCTGGGCGAAAAATGTACAAAGTATTTGATTCAACGATTACGATTACGATTAGAATTCAGATCTACCAGATTGACACAACTCGCCCAACATACTTTGTGTATCATCACAATTTTTGTATCATAAAAATCCGTGTACATTACTTACTAGCTACTTAATAAGTACCTGTCTCGAGCCTGTCATACCTAGCTTATCTACTCCGTGTCTATACACACTCTGATACTCTGATATTCTAAACGGCGTGAAAGAATCCCTATGACGCAAATCACAGTTCGTCCATTGATTCATCCAAGATTACAAAGTAGAAAAATCCATGGGTGATGGAGAATAAAATACTTCCTGCCCTGAATTCATCATCATCATCGACATCATCCTCACGCAACATTTTATATTATTCTCCAGCATCATCTCTCATAAGTCAATGTAGGATGATCCCTATCTCAAACTACTTTCTTCGGAAGCTCTCCCTAGTAGTTTCAACCGAACAGGCTTCCAAGTCCGTTATAACTTATAACATCCAAGTATTATTCTGAATTTCTGACTAGTTACTCATTCATTCACTACCTACCAACACCAACGCATCCTCTAGTTCATTGCCTCCCCTCCTTCTGTGGTCTCCAAAGCTATCTAAGCCAATGTCCATCCTTCATGACGACAAAACTTCCTCTCCATTATCCATGTTTCCCGTTAACTACGCATTAGTCTTTCCCTCTAACGATCCAACCACTCACTACCACTGGTCAAATCGAACAATCACACCACTATCTGATAAAGTGACCACGTTTACACCCACTAATAAATCCCATCGTCCCTGAACTAACAACTAGACTGGCTTACTGATTCATTTCTCCATCTCATTAGCACATCATACTACTTTTTTGGTACGCACTTTGTAGTATGTAACCTTACGCACATACACATCAATCAGCACACTAAAAATCTCTAAACGAGAATTCAAGTAGGGGTACTCGAGTAAAAGAAATAGTTTTATTCATAGGGCTTTCATAGGGCTTTTTAGCTACATAGTACCCAGTAGTATCTAGGAGGTATCTGATATCTAACATCTATAAACCGCAATTAATTCAATTCTCAATTAATTGTCTCAATCTTTTCTACCATAGATACTCAATCTACAATTGATCTTTTTGTAAGATTTAAACCAAAATGTATAGATCACCACTTGTTAACCAATTCCCATCCCACCCATCAAACCTACCAATCAACCAGCCTTCCTTCACATACATACAGATCTACCTACATCATCACCGAACATCCAATTCTCACTCACACTCCCACACACACATTGTCACACACAACACCTCTTCCTTCCCCTCACTCCCCCATCAAGATTCTATCATCACAGAGCGTAGGTAAACCCATACACCAGTACACTAATACAACAACCTCATCAAATAACAATACACACACCACAATATGTATATTCTCTATACAACATTTCAGTCTGTTTCATTTCATCTCATTTCATCTCATCTCATCTCAACTCGTTTCATTCCATTTCCAAAGGTTACCATGAAACATGAAACATAAAACATAAAACATAAAACATAAAACACAAAACCACATTCATCACACCCATCACACCCATCCCATCCCCATCCCCATCCTCCTCCTCCTCCTCCCTATCCATATCACAAACTAACAAATTAAATCCACACCCACCAATCGAATCGAATCGCCGACCCATTTTCAGCACCCATACATACATGCACTCTTCTAACTCCAATTACTTACTTGTTAGTAATAAATAATTCCTTATAAGTTATGATTGTGTTTATTACTCCTATCTATATTCACTAACTCACCCAGCCATCGAGCCATTGAGATCCAAATCCAAACTCCCAATCTAAACTCTCAACTCCCAATTCAGAACGTAGATCCAGTTATTAAAGGGTTTATCTATCTATTTATCTATATAACTATATAACCATCCCATCTATTCTATCTATCCTTTCCATCCTATCTATTCATCTATCATACATACACTATACATCATCTATACATTCCCCCCTCTCCCCTCTCCCCTCTCCCCTCTCAAATCCAAACATCTAAGCGACCGAAAAAAAATCGAAAAAAAAACGCTCAAATTCGTAAACTATACTATACTACAAAAACTTTTCTACGTCATATCAGATTACATTATAATATTCTGAACTTCTAGCAATATCTAAATATCTAAATATCTACACATTCTACACCCCATCCCATCCCAACATATCAAATCTGACAGCTCGCATCCCACACACATCTCGCATCTAACATCCACAGCCACCGCAATCACAACCACCACAGCCACCACGAATTGATACCATATACCATATACCATATACCATCCAAACAACCACACACAGCCTTCCAAGTTCCTTCCAACTCTTATCCTATCCCAACTCTCTATCTATCTATCTATCTATCTCTCCTATTCACTTTTCCTATCCATTCATTCCCATCACAACTCTCATTCTCAACTCTCATTCTCCACTACCTCTCCTATTACCTCTCCTATCCCATTACATCACATACGTTCGCAATAAAACATCTATACTCCCATGCTCAAACTCCCATACTCATATACCCTTCCCTCTCCCCACTCCATCATACATCATCCCTTATCCCCTCATCCCCCATACATCACCCCCCCCAAACACAAGCACAACCAAAAGCACAACTACCCCCCATCTCATCTCCTTCAAAACTATACCCCATACCATACCACACTACATAGCCAGCCATCAGCTATCTTTCCTTGCTATATTCTAACTACTAGATCATCCACCTACATACATACATACATACATATATATATACATATATACATACATATATACATACATACATACATATATACATATATACATACATACATACATACATACATACCTATCTACCTACCTACCTACCTACCTACCTATCTTATATAAGTCTTCACATTGAGCCCTCTCTACAAAAGCCAGCTAGCCAGCCTATCCTAATATTATAGTAACACCCCCGTAAAAGATCACATAGTAGGTAGCAACTTTATGTTGCATTACCTGTTGTTATACATCCTGAAAATGACGAAACCTAAGATAGCTACAGCTATTAACTCACTCTTGAAACATCAAACCACTCAAAACATTTTCAAAAGTGTTCAATGAATGTGAGATCTCAAAACACCAAGGTCCGGGAGAACTTCCGTGTTAAATAGAATCTACAATAGCATATCACTAATAATACTTCGTTTATAAATAAATCGCTTGTATTAACTATCTAAGCAACGCATTATGAATAAATCTCGCTTGCTAGTATCTCCTGTCGAAGCCAAAGCCAAAGTAATGAAACCACCGCATGCCGTGCACGGAGCTCGAGAGCAACGTCAACGGAAATAGTGTTCAAAGACAAGATAGAAAAGCTAGTGTTAACTTGTAGAAAAGAAAAGTCATTGTTTTGATAAACAGTCGCCCACTCAATAAAGGAGCCTCGATTGAAAATTTCATAAAGTCGTTGCACATGTTCTGTTCCACTCCGAAACCATGGTGCCCGGGGGAGCAGCCAAGTGAATGGCAGGATTCGAACTTTCCAATTGTCATATCATTTACATCTCGTCATCGCTGGAGTCGTAGGCCGATCTGCGGTAAACCTCATTCGACTCTGGGGCCCATGCAGTGACAGCACCTGGGTTGGATGGCTGTGCAGTGCGAGTGCCGATCTGAAAACAAAAAAAATCATCAGCATATTTATAAAATTGCGAAAATAGGCGATAGAGCTGAAAGAGTGAAATCTAATATCCAAATTAAGAGACTTACAGGTCTGGCCCAACCAGTGGATTGGTTAACAACTACACGAGGAGCGGTGACGGGTGAAGGACGGGAAGCAGTGGTTACTGGAGGACGAGAAGCAGTGGCGGCTGGACTTTGGGTGACTGGACGAGTAGCACGAGCAGGGCCACTGGCAACAGAAGTTGCGCTGGATGCACCAACAGTTGAAGTGGCCTGAGATGTCAAGGTCATTGCCCTTTCTTGAGAATGGCGTACCCCATTGGCGTCATATGCATTGTACTGTATGGCAGGACCTGCACGACGTCTTGAGTCGCGAGTAGACCAGACGTCCGAGCTAGTTGGAAGATCCGCTGTGCGAGCACCTTCAAAGGGGTTACTCATAGACGATTGCGAGCGGTTCTCAATTTGACTGCCAGCAGCTGCTCTTAAATGCGGTGCAAGCTGAGAACCGTTTGGAGTATTGCCAAGGGATAACTGTGAAACATTGATCAGTACGCCGTAAAACTATTTCAGGGCTCGAATGCCACCCTTTGAATGACAGAAGTCATCTGATACAAAGAAATTAGGGCAGAAAACACTTACACTCGCCATGCTTGCAGCATAAGAAGAACCTGTTGTGGGCTCAGGTGCATCATCGGTTGTATCAAGCTGCTCTAGCTCGGTGCCAGGAGCAGGTGTAGTATTGACCTCGGGATGATGACCTTCTTTCCATTGAACACATTCCATGCACCACTATAAATAACACGTTAGCAGTTGCACACATGTAAAGTACATGTTGCTCGTGGAAATTTTGCATATTCACCCCGTTACCCCTAGATCTCTGAGATTTGCTAAACATGTCTAAAGTTTTAATCTTAGAGCATGGCCCCTCGCACTGGCGCTCCATGACTTGCCCGCCCTTGCATTCCATGCATCGTAGAAGTGGGCTAATAGGGTCCAGTCTCATACGCGGATTTCGAGCAACATCTCTTTCTAACGGGCCAATCTCTTTTTTGGAGAAGCAACCCTTTGTTTTAAAAATGTTACAATAACGGCATTTGAATTTGAATCTGCAGACAGTGTTGTCAGCGAGCTCCATAAAGATAGCATGAAGCATGAAGCATGAAGCATGAAGCATGAAGAGAAGAATCATCCGTTGACTCATGGGTATTTGATGTGGGCGATGAGTATTGTTTGACTTACCCGACTGGAATAACGCCTGCGCGCCTACAAATTCTGATCAGCCCAAACACAAGCAGAACTTATTGGAATACATACTCGGCAGCAGGAGGATAACGGTTGTTGTACCATGACATCTTGAGTATTAGTTGACGAACTGATAGCAGAAAACTTGCTGATAATCGTGGAAGATAATCGAAGTTGAGCTAGCTTGAGCTTGTCAATGTTGTTGGATCTACTAATATATTAGAAAATTTGCATAGCGTCTGAGATTTGACATGGTAATTCGTAGACTCAGCTCACTTTCCGGTTTTATTTCCAGAAGAAGTGAAATATGAAAGAGGGTGTGAATTTGGGTTCGAACAAGACAGTCAATCTGTCTCTGAGGAGCCAGAGGGTCTGTGAAAGAATTTGGATAATCTCAAGGCTCGAGATGATTATAAGATGAATGAATGCTTGGATATAGTTACTCACCTATTATCGCAAAAAGGTGATGTATGAGCGCAACACGTCTCGTTTTGTGGTTTGAAGTGAGGCGAAACGATGCTGAATGAAGGCTGCCTTGAAAGATCGGTTAAGGATCTGGAAATATGGTGCACAACTCGAGTGTTTAGTACTTGTCAAGTTGATGCTCGTTCAACGTATTAAAGGTTAATTTGAAGTTATTTTGAAGTGGTAGCGGTAGAAAAAGAAGAAGTTTGATGGTATAGGAAATGGAGTTGTCTTTGAAAGAAGGTTGAGAGACGACGGGAACTCTTTTATGGCTGATTGGCGTGTAGGCATCCAGTCTATCTTTATCGAATAAGTGAATATGGAAAGAGGGGGATGTGGTTTGGAAAGCAATCAGGAGTATGAAGATCAAGTTACCCCTCTCCTCTCTCTCTCTCAATTGAATTTTAGAATCCAAGCTGGAAATACCACCTACCTTTGGGTATTGCACCTTCCTTTTTATATAGAATTTTAATTTCATTTTTTCAAATACCACTGTTTCGTTTGCTCGCTTCTTTGTTTGCTCGCATCTGCTAGGCACTTAAGTACCTATCATCTGGTCCATGCCGCAGCGGGAACCTGCATCGATTCTAACTTGGAGCTTTCTTTATGTTGAGATTGTGCTGCCAGAGTTTTTCATTCTGTGCGCCATAACTCATGCGCGCCCTTTCATATTCTACCCTTTTTCTTGTACTCTTTCCGTCTTCGGATTCACGGTACTTGTGATAGATAGATGGAATATTTGAATTTGGTTTCGCACAAGTGATGTGATGACTGCCAACATACACATGGCTCTTGAATACAGTCATGACGGGAAGATATCTCATTCCATTATGATTTTACAATAACGGAACGGTATCTGACATCTTGACATGTATTCAAATGGTCAATATGAAAACAACACTCTGGATAGCTAGGTATCTAGGTACAACTGGACTGCAAAATACTAAAAAGATGTAGAAATGATATCACAAGCAGGAGCTCGATTTGGCAAGTTACAGATGTGCAATTCCTTACGAAGAACATTAACGACCACCTTTTGCTCAAAGATAACATGAGATTCATGGTCTTGCAGTCACTTGATTGCCAAATATCGCTACTGGCAATTCATCCTCGGCTCCTTGCTACAGATTGGCAGACACAGCCAGCGCTGGGCGACCATGGCTGAAAAACAAGATCTTCTTTACACTTCAAACTTTCTCCTTCACATGTCGACTCACTACCAAATCGTGTGCAGCCATTCGTCACTTGTTGAAGAATCATCACCGAATTTCATTATCTCACAGTCAGGGGCAACGTCCTGGTTCGACCTACACTTTGATCCTCCGCGATTGCAGAAGGATTACAGATCTTGAAGCCTCGAAATACTCGGTTGGTTCTAGTGCTGACTCTTGCATCAGATCTCATTCATCACACCAAATGGTTTCTTTTTGAATGAGGCCGAACGAGACCGACGGAGAGTCAGCTTTCATTTTGAATACAGAAACTTTCATCAATGACCCATCAGACAAAAGGCGGTACGAAGTATTATGCTTCCCCCAGATTTTTTTCATCCTATATCACACCGCTCAGCTCGCATATGCAAGCAACCGTTAGACTTACGCTATCCTTCCAGCCTCGAATGAGACCCGATAGTGTGGATTACGGACAGGGTGAAACGTGTCAATCAGGATCTTCAGCGGAAGAAGAATCAACTAGGTCATTACCAAATATGCGCGAACAGAAGCTAGCATGGCTTCGATATGCTCTTTTTGTTTTTTCTACTACCGTGAGGTTGCATCCTTCCTATGGCATGATTATTTTTTTGATCACGTTACATCCAAAAAGTCTGAGCGCCGCAATCAATCATGCCAATTCATCCGTACCATCCTGCAGGCGTTTTTTATGGAATATGGATACAGGGCCACCATTCAGGGTCTATATCGGCCAATATGACGATGAATCGACTCTACAGTTTTCACACATTAAAACCTGACTCCCAGCCTCCCAGCCTCCTCGAGCAAATTTTCAACCCAAAAAGCGTGCCGGCCCTTCAATAGCTTTTGGAACCGTCGACAGCGGAAGCCGGGAGAGCTAAAATCGTAGACTCAGAAGACCACGTTTAATGGGGAATGATACCCGAACCATACCCACAGGGGCGGGCAAGGATAGGGTAAGTTAATTGTTAGGACTAAGACAAAATGGGCTGTCAACTGTCACTTTGTCAAAGTCTGAGAAGAAGGTTTTTGAAATGGTAAAGAGAAGAAAGGGGCGCGCGCGGATGGTATCACTGATGCCCATTGGACGGGTATACTTCGTATGGAGAGCTCCAGGTCAATGATAACTAGGTAGGTAAAAGAAAAAATCTTACATGAACCACGATGTATCAAGTGTAAAATTGTCACAGAGGGGTTAAAATGAACATCATCCATTTGCCATCTTCAAAATTTTCATGAATCCATGATACGCGCAGTCAGCTTTCGTCATGCTAATTGGAGGAGCAAAACATTCTCAGGCTGGATGCTTGGTTGAATTGGGACACTGGAATGGACTGCATACACAACATAGGGTGCACAAAACACCACTAGATCATCTTGTCTTTCATTAGATAGTTTCTTTTTGCCAAGGCCGTAGCGGTATGAAAGTCCTAATTCTTTGAATCTTATCCAGTTAGGTAAGTATACAACGAGCCTGCTCTCGGACAGTCTTGCATTGATGGCACGAAGCCCGATTTATCATGTATACGGCGTAGACATGGGATTATATGGAAGTTTTATACCTGGGGCGGCGAAACACGACTCACGAATGGTCCGTTTGATAAATTATGAGATATATTAGTGGGTTGGCCTCATTGGGGTGTGATGATTTATGACTGTACACCAATGGAGCAGGCATTACTATGAATCTTCCGACATTTTCTTTTCCCAACTTCCCACTTGTTCCCCGAGGGTTACGGGATTTCCCCTATTTGATTTTTCGGGAAAACTCGAACAGCAGAGAAGGTATTCCCGATCAACATCTATCTCATCACGCCAGCGGTGATACTTCTTTGACATGTGCTCGTCCTTGATCGTCACAGCCCCAAAGCTATGCTTCAATGGCCTTTCTGCTAAATGTATTTCTAGAATAGGAACTGCAGAATCGGCAGTTGTTCCAGCGTGGCTTGGACATAGAATGCACCTGCGGATTTGAATGGCTGGTGATAAAAATAAAGATTTGTTTGGAACCTGTCATTGCAGTGCTGGGGACGCTAAAATGAAGGGGGCAGGTAAAGGATATCCTAAATTGGGATTGTAGCATTTAGACTGGAGCGAGCAAAAAGAGGTTACGGCGGAACGAAATGAATGGTGATGGGGATAGAGAAGTAAATCGGTAAGTATTTATTCGATTTGATTTAGTATAAATTGTATGATTTGAACAACGGAGGAGTCAAATTGCATGACTCGAGGAGGCAAGTGCATCTTTACGGTGTTTGTCAGTACGGTGGATGATGTGGAACAAAGCATCGCTATCAACTCCATAGAAGAACGGCTGCATTTCGAAATGTACCGTGCAAATGTAAATGTTTGTTTTCCCGCAGGATCTTGAGGTTCAATTGTATGGAGTGGTTAGGTACGGTATGCATTGACAATCCGAGTTTGGGAGATATGGGAAAGGAATCGGAATCAATCAAACAATCATCAATCAATCAATCAAGCAGTCCAATTCCATCTGACCCAAGCACCCAACCAAGCATCCAACCAAGCATCCATCCATCCATCCATCCATCCATCCATCCATCTATCAAAACAGGTAAGCTTTGAAGCCACGGTGATAGACTTTGGGTTTGGAGGGATTTGGACGATCTGTAATCACAGATGATCGTGTGATGATGATATGATACCTAAGCATGGAGTGGGTTGGTGAACTTTTGAATGGCTGTTCTAATCGGACTGGAATGGAGGTTTTCAGGGCGGGTTTCGAACAAAGGTAGATAGTTATCGGAACTCAATTTTGAATTTTGACACCCTAACCACTAAGCTATTATGATTCATCACACTTTGCTCTCTTTTCATATTCCTCCCACCTCTCACCTCCCACCTCTCACCCCTCACCCCTCACAGTCACTCCCTTTCCCTTCTTGTCAGTGTCACCCTCCAACGCCTCGAATTTCATCGCGACCTCAGAGAATGGACTGTATCGTCGTATTGTGCTTGCTGCTCCCAAGAGAAAAGGCTCCTCTTCTTGTACACATTTATAGCGATGGTTACGAGGTGCTGAACTGTACATCATGGGCATGAGCATGAGCATGAGCATGAGATACTAGCTCAGTCACTCAGTGCAATCGAGGGGGCATCTTCTGCCCTTTTTGATCTTCCTCTGCATATCTAGCATCTCGTTGGCCACAACACACAAAACAATTAATAAAATGGCCCATCGATTATGTCCAATCCACTATTCTGATTCAAGAATCAAGACCTTTTGACTTTCCTTTAATATAACCTCATTGATTGGGGAAAAAAGAAGAAGAGAGAAAAAAAAAGAGGCCCCAAAGCCCGCCCCGCCTTAAAGCCCCTCTTCATTCGTTTTCCTTTACATCAAGATTCAATAATCCGTTGATAATCCGTGGACCATACCTCGTACATGACAGGCAGATATTACTCGAAGTCGTTAGGTGCTTTGAGGTGTCGACTTCCCCGGGGCCACCAGGGCCACCAGGGCCATTGATTATTGAATTAATCCGCATGCTCATCGAATCAGCACAATCACACTCTTTACTCGGCCGCTGTGTTGGCATCACAAGAAGCAATCGACACTTTTTAGCCGATATCTACCAGGGATTGACACTTTCCCTCTCTTTTCTTATTTGATTTACAGAATTACAGAATCGCGGTGCTCTCAAGACTCAATCCAGCTAAACAGCGTGTTGTTCGAGACAAGTCCCCACAATCTCGCATATAACTCGCAGTATCAGTTCCCACACGTACATGCCTATCGTACACACGCACGCGCACACACACACACACACACCCACGCATAACCTCAAATCAATCCGTCAGCCAGCATAATCAAGCACCAGCAATCCAACACTGCATTGCACAGGAAGAAGAGAGAAGTCCCCAAAGATATCACTCGCTCGCTAGCTATTTAGTACATACAGTACATACAGTCCACACATACACCGTACCTGTTCATACATACATACACGCACAACTTGCAGACCCTTCATTTCTGACCCATCTTCCTCCCAAACTCCTCCCTCGTCCTTATTAATTATAGCCCGGTACGAGGACAAATCAATCAATTCAAATAATGCCAATTATCTAATATCCATTCGAGACTCACCCATTTCTGGCATCATATACCCCTGAAGGAACTACTAAAAGATCCAATCTACTGTTCGATGTCAAAGTGGATCTTAGCGAAATTGGTTATTACCATCACCCCCGAGCTGTTCATGCCCCAAAGATTGTCTTCTGGAAGGATTTGCGGAACTTAATCAAACACAAACCAGAGAAAGCGCGAAGCTTGAGGTCTTTCGAGTTTCCACGCTTCAAGGCCTGGTAGTTTCGACAATTCAAAGTTCATGCAACCCATGCCAGTGCTTTCCTTTTTGACTGACTCTCATGCGCCTGCGATATCCACCTACAACAAGCAAGCCATCGACTCCCCCACGTCGCACATCAAGAAACTACGAAAAGCCCTTGATCTATTACGGCTTCTCCTATCATTCAAATACTAACCCAAAAACGTCACGAGTCGTCCGTCCTTCTATTTGATCGTCGAAAGTCTTCTTGCTGTAGCGGGTCAAGACCCGCACTCCCGATTCTTGGTAACGGCTCCTTTCCTACCCTTGGACCCTTTCTCAGACATCCCATTACATCTCTCTACCTGATCAACTTCTTGATCTTTCAATTCGCTACTTCACTCATTTCCAATCTTGCGGAGGACATCCAAAACATATCGTTATCATCTCGATCGTTACCTACTACAATCGACGGCTACATTACATGAATGCTCCGATTAAAGTAAGAAAGCTCTCGTAGAGCCATATACGCGGCAGCATTGGTAAGTGAAATCTCCTGACATTCACTATGGTCGACGTCCAATCCTCGAACGTGACGAAAGAGATTGCTAACACAGCCGATGGCATTTAGTATTCACTGTCGGTCATCTAACACGAACATTCATTATTCAAACACACATATATACATTACTACAACAACACATACCTCAACTGGATTTACAAACATGACAGTCGCGTACGATTTAACCCACCGAGGGTCTTCGACCCCTCAAGCTTCACAAGGACAAGCGTTGGAAGATAGGTTCGAAGTATTGAAAGATATTGGGGATGGAAGCTTTGGTAGCGTCGTTCTAGCTCGAGTACGCGGGGCAGGAGCCAGTGTAGCTCGACGTGGGACAATCGTAAGTTTAGACAGAGTCGACTGAGGGATTGTTCAAGCTGACGAAACAATTATAGATTGCTATCAAGACGATGAAGAAGACTTTTGAATCATTTCAACCATGTCTAGAACTACGAGAAGTCGTATTTCTAAAGACATTACCACCTCATCCACACCTTGTCCCAGCATTAGATATATTCCTCGACCCTTTCACGAAGAAGTTACATATTGCCATGGAGTACATGGATGGAAACTTGTATCAATTGATGAAGGCTCGTGACCACAAGTGCTTGGATGTTTCTAGTGTCAAGAGTATTCTCTTCCAAATCATGCAAGGACTCGAGCATATCCACGCTCATCACTTCTTCCATCGCGATATCAAACCAGAAAACATTCTCGTTTCCACATCAGCACAAGATTCAGGGAATTCATTCCGACGATACTCTGCTATGGTCACCCCTCCTTCTACACCACCAGCTTACACAGTCAAGATTGCCGACTTTGGTCTTGCACGAGAAACTCATTCGAAGTTACCTTACACAACCTATGTATCAACAAGATGGTACAGAGCGCCAGAAGTATTATTAAGAGCAGGGGAGTACTCAGCTCCAGTGGATATTTGGGCAATTGGTGCGATGGCAGTGGAAATTGCAACTCTGAAACCTTTATTCCCTGGAGGAAACGAAGTCGATCAGGTCTGGAGAGTGTGCGAAATCATGGGTAGTCCAGGTAACTGGTACAACAAGGCTGGCGAGAGAGTTGGTGGAGGTGATTGGAGAGAAGGCACGAGACTGGCCGGCAAACTTGGGTTCTCATTCCCAAAAATGGCGCCACATTCCATGGACACAATTCTTCAGACGCCTCAATGGCCAGCATCATTGGCAAAATTTGTCACGTGGTGTTTGATGTGGGATCCTAAAAGTCGCCCAACATCAACTCAGGCTATGGCTCACGAATTCTTTACTGATGCTGTGGACCCTTTAAGACCAAAATCATCATCCAGAATACTGGGTCGCAAACCTTCCGATCTAAGCTATCGTAGCTCAAAGGAATTTTCCGACGCCACACCAGCTTCAACAGCAAAACCTTCTTGGTTTAGAAAATCACTTATCGGTAGAAATGATAATTCTAACACTGCAGCAATTCCAACAAAGGAGAAAGAGAACGTGGCATCTAAACCTTCACCGGTGCTTACAGCTACAATTAGTGAGATCCCCGTCGCTAAGACACGTCAGCCTGCTGCTAAGCGGTCAACATGGGCTCACGGAGCTACTAACGCAGCGCCAATGCCGATTTTACCGACAATTAAACCCATCTCGCCGATATCTGATACTGCAACAGCACAAGCAAACAGCAGAACGTCATCGTACAATGATATTTATGCTGGTGATAAAGGTTCGAAGAAAATTGGTCGTCAATTATCAGTGGCCTCGAGCACGAATCATTATGCGGAAATTCATCGACAGCAAGCTGAAATGGCATTGAATGGCAGTTCAGGTCTAGTATCTCCTCCAAGTGGCCACAAGGAAAGTTTCTTTTCTCATTTAAGGAAACGTGCGAGAAGGTTCTCTGGTCGACAATCTACAACTCCTATGTCACCGAAATCATTGGACCTTGAAGCACCGGCGGGATGTGGTCCTTGGTCGAGCAATAGATCGTCGATGGTATTGGATAATAATCAGCCTGCGAGTCCTGCTCCGCAAAAAGTCGATTCTTCTGAGGCATTAGACAAGGCATTGCGTAACGTGCAGCAAAATTTGGATTCACCACAGAGTATCAATGGTCCTCCTATACCACCAAGTCATCAAATCAATCCAAGTAGCGTTTTGAAGAGACATCACTCTGTGCCTCATCAGCAACCACCGCGCTCGACTGCCGATATCCCAAGGTCTGTTGCACCCATACCTACCAGGAACAGGAGGAGCCAGATACCAGGAGTTCAACAGTACGAGACTCCTGATGAGGAAGACGAACTGCTTGACGAAGCTTTAATTTCCACGAAGAAAACAATGAAACGCGGAAATTCAGTACAGACCGATCATCGACAACCGTTAAGACAATCACACAGTAATACTGGGTTAAATCCATACCCTACGCCATCCCCATCCGCTAATGGTAATTCGGTACTCTTTGGCCAAGGTCTAAACAATGCTTCACCAACTCCAAAAAACCATGGATCTAGCAAGCAATCCTCGACACCACCATATGATCATGAGGAAAATGAGTGGGCAGCATCTGCTGCTGCTAGTATATTCGCAGCACAAAATCGATTCTAGACGATCCTCTATCGTCAATTTGTAAAATACTTGGAGGAAAAGTTTCGGGGTATCTACATTGCATGGTGTTTGGGAGATATATGGCGGGGTCAGTTTTTTGTTCAAACGTTCTTTGTGACATCAGTTTACTATACACCAGCACAGCTGGGTCTAGCGAGTTCATCTGCGGCGTTTAATGTTGATATCGAAACCTTCTTTTGATTTTATTTTCCAGCTTCATACCCCTGAGCATAGTCGCGCCTATAGAAGCGCTTCTTAATGTTCATCATTTTTCTCGTCTTCTAAATACCCCTTCATAGACTGCACTAAATTCTATTTTCCGAAGATCCAATGGAAAAAATTGCTTCACAGCACTCAAACAATATCTCATTTGTCATCAAAGTTTTCTATGGATGTGGCCTGTAGCAAATTCAATTGAATGCCAGGACCGAATTATATACATGTTATTTTCCTATTATTTTTTTCGGGGTCAATGTTGATTTTCAAGCGAGCCACGTGGCGGCAGTTAATTGGGGGAAGTGAATCTGTTTATTCTACATTGGTCGCACATTACTGTACACCTCACATGTTTTAAAGAGCAGCTTCACCAAAAAAATACGGGCACAGGATATGGGGAAAGGGATCTGGGATTTGCGGCTCTGTCGGGACGGGCAGAGGAAGGGGTTTCTAAGGGTATGCATATTTGTGGCGGGGATGGTACATCTACTTAATTATAACATTTTCCTTGTTCCTTTTGTCTTTCTTTTGTCGTACATATCTGGTTAGGGCTATCCTGGGACGGAACATTAGAGATTTGCTGCAGAAAGGATTTTCTGGGGAAGATCCTCGTTCCTGGATATTAGGAGGGAAGGTCCTGGGAGGAATTTGGCTGTGCTTTCATGCATGGATGAAGGACTTGGAAAGAAAGGACGTCATCACTCTTATGCTGTGTTGGCCAGCGAGCTTGGAAGTTACCTCGATGGAAACTACTGAGCGGTATGTCATTGTCATGGAAGGGGGAGGAAATGGCAGAGATTTTAGGGGTAGATAGATCTGGGTGAGATGTGTCGGAAGGTAGATGGATGAGGAAGAGATTTTCAGGATCGTTGGGGAGGAGGTTGGGGATCCTGTATTTAGATTAGTGGCGAATATCTAGAGAAGGGGGGGTTCAATGGATGAGGAAAGGAAGGAAAGATAGAGTAGTGTGTCTAGTGTGTGTGTAGTCTGGAAATTAAAGAGTGGGCGTGATAACGTCGCCTTCTTTTTCTTTTCATCCGATTTTGTTTGATTGTTCATAGCTTACTTGCTTGTGAATCATCTCATCATCTATTATCTGTCTGTGTATTGTGAATCAGTGACGTGATATGATGTCGTATGTGTAAAGTGTAAAACCAAGCCTTTCCTTTTCGCGTTATGGGTCGGTCACCTATGGATGATGGATGGATGGATGGACTGAGATCTGGAGTTGGATGATGAACGAATTAGATAGTAGATGATGACCTGACTCATCGTACTGGTGTTGGGGTGGAATCATGAGTAGTATAGTATAGCTTAGGATAGTGTAGTATGATTTAGTATAGTGTGGTCTGGTCTGGTCTGGTCTGGTGTGATCGTGATCTGGTGTGATAGGATAGGATGGGATGGGATGGGATCGCCAAAGTGGAGTGAGTGAGTGGGTGAGTAGGTGATGGAGTGGTGGAGAGAGTAGGATGGATAGCTTGCTTGCTTGCTTACTTGGGAGGGAGGGAGGGCACGGGATTCTGGGATGGATGGATGGAAGAGGGAAGGGAAGGGGAGGCGAGGCGAGGGGTGGGGAGTTGAGGTGAGGTGAGGTGTGCCCCTCTGGATCATGTACGGTGTAGGGGAAGAGCTTGGATGGGTGTATGGGGAATGGAATTTGCGTTTGCTTGTGGATTTGCTTGTGGATGTGGATGTGGATGTAGATGATGTGGATGATGTGGATATAAGTGATGATTCTGGATCGATCTTGTATTGGGTCCTGCCTGGGTTTCTTGATTTTTTTTGGCATTGTGTTGGTGTTACGTTGCGTTGGCTTGGGGTTGGGTATGGATGTGTGGATGTGTGGATGGATGCATGGATGGATATAGCTATAAGATAAGTTTCAAGGTTTCGGGGTTTATAGCTATAGAGTATACAGTATAGAGTATGGGATAGGACGGGATAGGTTCTAGCATGGATGAATGGATAGATAGAAGATGGGGAATTCGTAGAGATCTTCAGGGTCATGATGGATGGATTGTATGTATGCGTATATGGATGTATGTATGTATCTTGGGAGCTGGGGATTTGCCCACGCTAAGGAAACTAATGGGAATATGGAGGCTACGCAAGCTATGTAAGCTACTGCAGGTGTTGGGGGGGAGGGGGGTTCTTGGTGTAGAATGTAATGCTTGGTGTGTTTATATATATGTATGTTCTGGGTTTGGGTTTGGTTTTGGGTTTGGTTTTGAGGAGTGTAGAATTTGTGGTCTGTAGTTTGGTTCTAGTTCGAGTTCGAGTTCGAGTTCTAGAGTGTGTAGCTAAGTCTAGTTGAACTACCAGTCTTTGGTTTTTACAGAGTTGAGTTGTTATACTTTTTGAGGGGGTTGGTGTAAGTAGAAATGGAATATGTACTGTACTGTACTGTACTGTATATAGTAAGTAGTATTTTCTGAGGATATCTTTCTTTCTCTTTTTGATTATTATTATTCGTTTTCTTTAGGGTTGTTTTTGAATTTTATAGTAGGATAGTACAGTGCCATAGCATAGTGTTATATACTATAACACTTACCTAGACCCTAAACTCTAAACCCTGAACTCTAAACTCTCAATTCCTCTAGACCCTTAGATGCTATACTATAGACACACATCGCCTACATACAGTACGTCTACCATACGATTTAATATATAAATATCTAAGTAATACAAATTATATAGATACCCATCGCTTCCAAAATTTTCCATCCCATTATATCATATCATGCCATATCGTATGAAGTATACGTACAACCTAGCTTCTATCCATCGCGGGGACATCTTCCATAATCCCTTCCTCGTAAATCGCACATCATAAATTCCAACGGCCGGATCATTCCATGAAACAAAAAACCCAACCACCTCCTTTTTTCCTCTTCGCGTTGTGAATACGATATGCTATGCTATGCTATAATGTGATGTGATGTGATGTGATATTATAAATCAACCATTCCCTTCGTGCGTCCACATTGCTGATTACATACAAACACATACTCAAGTGGTAAGAAACAGACATCGTACCGCCGCGGCATTGATTTCCGGATCCCAAGTGGATCGATTCCTCGCATCCACGCTTGAATTTGATGATCCAATTTGCCTATCATTATCATTCGGCTCGTATCGTATGTTTTGTTGATTTTGTTGACTTGACAACGCTTTGGGGATGCTACGGGAGGTAGGGATTGGGATTATTACAAACTTGCTCTGGACAGTACCTCAGGATGTGTACTTTGGAAATGATGAGATGGATTGGAATGGAAGGGACAAGGATCGGGTTATTCATTTGGGTATACATGTACTAATAGGAATCCTAGTCCTGGTTCTAGAATCTCGAGGGTTTCGAAATGAATGGGAGATGAGTGGCGGAGGGGTGGGAAGGTTAGGGTCTAGGTAGATGGGTTAGGAAGTAGGGAAGTACTGTACTGGGTTGATACGAGGATCGGATGAATATCAAACGTTAGACGGGTATGGAATTGAAATGTATGAAATCATGGATGGGCGTTGGCATGGTCATGGATTAGTTGGCTGGTCCGGCTGCTCCTTGGCTTGGGTATGTATGTACGTATGTATTAATCATTTATGATAGATAGACAGATAGATAGAGATAGTGGAGTCGATGGAGGGCTACTATCACTGCTACGACGTGTTGTATTGGAAAACGGCCAGTAGGAAAGCAAGTACCGACAGGAAAAGAGGAAATTACCGTTGGGAACTTGGGTGTCGTCACGGGTAGAGGTAAGCTTACTTTGCTTTACCTTCTCACGCACCGGGGAAAGAGGAAGATGCTGTTCGAGGCGTTTATATGACGAGTCGTTTTTGGTTCTGGTTTCGATTTTTTGTTGGAAATCAATTGGATGGATTAGTTGGTTGGCTGGTGGCTGCGAGGATTTTCTCTTGGGTCTTGGGTACGTACCGGAGTAGGGTACCAATGTAGGTATGTATCAGGAAATCGTGTTTGTGATGAGTTTGTGATTCATGATTGAGACTTCTTGGGGGAGGTTCCGGGGAAGACGAAGGGGAAAGAGGAGGTTGGATCAATGGGATTTGGTTTGAAATTCTTCTTCTTTTTTTCATCATCTTTATTTTTTCTGTCTTTTCTGAATCTTTCTCTGTAGATTGTTGCTATAAATTCAGCTGCGGTTTATCTTTTTGATCTCCTTATTTTTTTCCCTAAATGGGAATGTGAATATGATATGACCAGCCTTCGCATTGGGGGTTCCAGGCTATACTTCGTAGGCTCAGCCTAACCTGCTAGTCTTAGTATCTAGCTGACACCGGCTCGAGATCGGTAACTAGTATAGTTTCCGTGCCGGCTGCTACCCAAGTATACCTAAGTAGGTAAAAGGACAGATTTAGAATTTTCAATAAAGGTTAATGTTTGACGGTGTTAATTGTTTAGGGGGTTTGTATCTATGCTAGAGGTGTGTATTTGGGGTGTGGTCAGACACTGGGAGGGTTTTATCCGCTACGAGACATATCTGATGGATGGATAGATGGATGCCCAAAAGTCGAATCTGTTGCTCTGGACTTTGGGAAGGAGATTGGAAAGGATGTGCGGTTGGGATTGATGAATTGTGAATTGTGAATCATGATGATGCTTGAGCTGAGCTGAGCTGAGCTGGGATGGGATGGGATGAGATGGAATGCTTCTTTTGGCATTTTCTTGATTGAGGTTGGAATGAAATCCAGAGGTGATGGTATAGATGTTATGGTGCTGAAGTCAACTGGATTAGGCAGCCTTGAAGAGCACGAGAGATTGGGATTTGATAGGAGGGGGGGATGTGTCTGTACGATTTTGATTTTCAATCAATCGTTTCTCCGCGCAAGTGCGTGTATCTAATCATAGAGGAAGAGAAGGATACCTGCCACAAAGAAATAAAGAATTTTGGCTCATGGGTCAAATCAAATCTATCGACGATGATAAACCATCGCACCCTAGATCAACATCATAGAAACAAAAATCTCAATCACAAAATCTTATGACCAACAACACATTGAAAAGGTCTATCCACCGCAACCCCATTTGCGCTTTCTCTCTCCAAGTCCTCTACAAATTTCATCCTCATCCCTCTTCCCTCCGTATTATAACTATCGATCCTCTCCATCACATCTGCAGTAGCAGCCATAGAACTTTGTGACCAAAGAGGACGGAGATAGTGAGGCCATGTATGCTCGGTACGAGATATATCCACGAGTCCTTCTTCGAAAAGAGTTTTCAAACCCTCAACCTGCCTATCCCAGAATTAGCATCTTAGATTAATATTGCTGGGAAATGTATTCTTCTCACCCATATTCACTATCCGACTTCGGTTTATGAAATGTATTACAAAGTCTTTCCGACGCAGTCGTCACCGTGTTTGGGTTTCTGTTGCGGGATTCATTATTTGTGAAATTGGGAGGGTTGTGGACTTTGTGTTTGTGTGGGTTGATGAATTGATATGTGGGAATGTAGAACCGGGGGCTATTTACAGTGGATGGAACCGCTGGCGCTGGCTGTGGGAGTGGCGGTTATGCAGGAGGGAACAATCCCCAACTTACTCAACAGCGAAAGCAATTTCTGCAGCAAAGGCCTCGCATCCGGATCATTCACAATACAGAGCCAAAAGCGCGCGTGCACGATATTATACTGTTCGTGGAAATCGCTCGCGTAGTCCTGAAATCCATCATGAGTGTATGAGTGGACGTTCTGCGGACGGAAACCCGCGGCGGGGAATTGCGCGGCGGAGATGTCGAAGTCGTCGATTTGGACGGTGGGCGGAAGGTTGCTGGATATGTCGCAGGCCCATATTCTGGAGCTGGGGAGGGTGGATTAGGATTTGGATGGGAAAGGTTGCTATGCATAGTGCGGTGATGCGTGATTGATTGATTGATTGATTGATTGATCGATAACTTACCCGGTTCCGGTGCCTACATCTACGATTCGTAGATTGGGTTCATGGGTGGGATACTAGGATGGAGGAGGTATCCGGCAACTTCGTTGATCAGGAAGTGATTGTAGTTCAAGCTGGGTGTGAAGTAGTTTCGTGATATTGGGTATCCATCAAAGTATCTGACCGCATGGAAGATTTGTAGTCTCGTTTAAATATATATCCTTGGTCATTATCTATTTCTTGTTTATCCTGTGGAGAGTCTGCTTTGGATGCCATTTTATGTTGATTTGTAGATACTGAAGAAGTCTTTTAGGAAGAGAAAAAGAAGAGAGGAATGTGGTGAGAAGCATTTCACAGGGAGACTCTGATATTAGTAAAGTCCATACAAAATGTTGCTACGTTAGAGCAACACCATCTGCGGCATAGTGTTCTTTCATATCTAATCGAATAAACATGCGAAATGCAATAGTTGGGTTCCGTCTCCTTCCCTCTCGCATCTTTCTACGTCATATACAACATTTTCATAATTCTCATGACGATCTGATCCGGTATTGCACCTTCTAGTATTATGCTACCAGCCCATATCATTGGTAATTTAGTCAATCTTTCAGGTATGTAGTGTGTTGGCCTCTCGTAGAGCTAGCTATAGTATTGGATGCTCAGATTCGACTAAGACTTTCAGATTGGATACAAGCTAGCGAAAGGAGCTTCTCCCTACTTTGTAAGGGAAATTTGAGGAAAGTGAATAGTATCAAAAGGCCTTGCAGTGGGTTATACATATAGCCCCCCATTACTAGTCATATAAATCACGTTAAGTCACTGCACATCAATTTGCTCGATAAATTTGATCTCGTGGTATTGCTTTACTTGCGTACACTCGATTTTCTCCAGGAGAGATCTCGTAAACCCATTAAAATGAAATGTAATCCCCAAATAACACGTCAATCTTCCCCCACAGGACGCCACGTAAGGATTCGCTGCTGTAGCTCGTGTGATCATTGCTCATCTCCGAGTTCTATCAATCTGAGGGCATTCCTCAGCTGTATTAAACTATCGGGCGTACTCTCTGGTAAGGTTGCCAGGGATCCATCGTCATTGCAGCGCACATAGGAGTCAATCTCTGGAAAGTAGATGTTTGACTTATCTTGAGGCTCATCAGGTCAGCAATGTAAAACATTGACTACCTCGACCTTCTTCCAGTATTCGACAACATCTTTATTTCCTTCTTCCTCTACTTCTTCGCGATGTGATTCAAAGTGTTTGTCAAAAATATATCGTGTTTTCAATATATCCTTCAACACTTCATACCTAGCATTCGCCTCTTCAAACGGGACTTGACGCTCGTCTTTATCCCGGAGGTCTAGCTTGAGCAAGTCTCTGTCGATGTTAAGAAATCGAGTAGCGGGAGGAATTTCCCTGGGGCAATCATGCGAAGCAATAACACTGAGTCTCTTGAGGCATGGGCATCGCGAATAGATATCGTTCAACAGCCTGGTCATTCTGCCACTGTCCCAAGGTGTTGTGACTGATAAATATCCAAAATGAATCACAGCAATATGGGTAAGCCTCTGTAGATCGAGTGATCCGTGATGGTTATATAAAATGCATAAAGAAATATAATCCACCACAAGAATATCTTCAGAAGGTCGCATATAAGTATAGCTGAGAACCTGATCACCCCAGTCCTTGTAGACCAAAGAAGCTTCGTTGTTAAGGTTATCCTTGCTGGCTATGTGTGGGTGACTGCCTAGGGGCTCCATCTTGATCTTCGTAAATCCATCTCCGGAATAGACCGAGGCATTTGATGTTGTGCATGTTTCAAGTAAAGGTAACAGACCTGGTGCCCTGGTTTTATCCACGCTCGCATGGATCCACATGATTCCTTCCCTAGGTTCCTCAAGTATGATCTCAAGTCTGAGATAGACAGTGCGTGGGTCAGGAAGTGCGTGTTTGAAGATCTTAATCTGTATCTCGCGAGGGAGTTCACCGAATCTATGGAATGTTTTGGTGTTTCCAGTGATAGACTGATGTTTTATTATTGGGAGTGGTGGGGTCGTGTTGACTGAGCCATGTTAGTGATGATATATGGTAGAGAAGACGTTTTTAAGCTTTGCCTGGAATATCCTTATCAACAGTATGATCTGTGGGTGGATCTGTGCCATTGTACTGCGAGGCAGATGTATTGACCGACATGATGCTAAATCGTTCGCAGTTCTCCTTTTGTGAAACAAAATATGATATCCAGTCTGGGGGAGTACCAGAATGCGATGAAGTTGAGTTGTTTGTTGTGTTAGGTACTTGAAGACTTATTGGAATACCGAGTGGTTGTTAGGTAGCCCTGACTGAGAAGCACATGGCTTGCGAAAAAAATACTTTGTGCGGGAAGTAGGAGACGAACGATGGTAACCATTCATGTGGCTGAGTACGAAGTGAATGGTTGATTTAGCGTAGCGACTGTATTCACCCTTCGAATTTTGAAGAGACAGAGTACCCCGCAATGCACATAACAAATTACAAGACTTGTATGCGCGGATTCACTTGCCCCTTGAAACCATTTGAATGTTCAATTTAGAATGGTCGATTTACTCTGGCCCGATGAAAACATGATTTTGTGACCATAAGTTGTCGGATTCAATGAGTCGACACTGTAGAAGAACAACTTCTGGCAATTTATCTTCAAATTTATTCGCTTGCATCCCATCTCCTTCACACTGTGAGGTTTGATAATTAAGCGCTATAAATCCATACCTTTGATAGCTCCCCTGGGGTTGATTACCTATCTCTTGTACTAATAATTCATAGTTTGTGTGAGATTCCCGTCCTCCGAGAAGTGGTACCTGGGCAGTAACCCCTTTAAGCAATGTGTCACGACTAGCATTATGTAATATGTTGTTGGCCGTTGAATGATTTGATTCTAGCAGATTATCAAGCCATACACAAAAGTAATTCTCTAGTGGTTCCCCACCATCGCAATCAATACTAACGTCCCCTGAAGGAGGGAATGATTCCCAAGGTTCGTAAACGAGCTCGACTTGAGTTATTGGAGCTTCGATATGAAGCTTCGAATCGATGACATCGGTCAAGTTCGTGTTTTCTGGATACGAAGGGAATGTATGTGAATGGACATCATGAATATAGGAGTGCGGGTCACCTGGAGGGATATCTGAAAACTGGACCGGCCCATTTGAGGCCCAACACCAGGTAGGAACGCGGTCGTCCCTAGGATCTACGGATTAATCCGGCAATGCATCATAAGAACCCCCAGGGAAGTAGTTCCACGCAAGCCCTTGAGCAAGATATGGTCAGAACATGCCATTGAAGTATTCAATCTTGAGCCGCTCTATGATGAGGCAAGCAATACCATAAATGGCGTATATCCGATCTTTGGAAAAGGTCAAACCCTTCTCCGATAGCAAACGAAGCAGCCATCATGAGTCAAGATTTTCTCGTCAGGCATGGCTAGAATATCTCGAGGAGTAGCAGTAACGGCATAAACATACGTCTCCAACTTCTTGGAACTTCCTTCTAGAAGGTAGGAAGATTGGCATTCGCGGTATAGCCCATTATAGGTCCAACAAAGTACACGCGGTGGAAGCGAAAGCTCCTGTAAGCACCACCCGCGTTTTAAAAGTGACGATTCATCAATAACACTCCTCAATGTCGCGACATTCTCTCTTGACTGCAGTGTTAAAGGTTGCCGATCGGGACCAACAATGCTTTGGTAGGTTAAGAAAATTGATTGGATTGGGTACCACCCAAGTAGCCTTTCTCTGAAGAATCCCTCCGCTGCATCATTTGCAACTGACGCGGCTATACAGCTATAAAGCACTCGGCGTTGGTGTAGTAATCTCGCATTTTGCTCGCTTCCGTTTGGAATTCGCTAAAGTCATCGTTCTCTGAGGATTGGATAATATAAATTGCATTGACCCATAGGTAATGGTGTTCATTATTCTGGTCAAAATTATTGCATCTTGTATGGTCTTAGGAAGGTAAGCAGTATCAAAGCTGCATAGACGACTCTCAAAATTACCTGTTGTCGTTTTTGCAACATCGTTTCCTCTCCCCCAGCAATAACTGAGAATCAAGTATGGATGTTTGGAGGGTTCCATGGAATCCATTGTTGTGATGAGCCGAACGCTTTGATTGTCCATAGTACCCACATCAATGAGGCTCGTTGGCAAGATATTAGTACCAACTGTGCGGCCGCAATTCTCGTGGTTCTCGCGGTAATTACAACAGGCTTCAATCCAAGGCTGAATTTGCGTCTTGACTAAGTCCTTGAGATTCTCCAAGTATTCTCCTCGGGCAAATTCTAGCAGAAAAAAGTATATCAGTATGGTTTGTGGCAAGCTAAATGAGAGACAGTACAGATGACATACGTTTGATATGTCGAGATTCCAGTTTCTCCATCGTTTTCTGTTCAATAGAGTGGAGCTCGTGGAAGCACATGTGAAGACAATCATAGTCGGCTGCCTCTCCCACATCCACTAATATGCCCACACGTTTGCCATATAGTACACGGAGATAAAAATCTAATGGAGCCTCGGCAGATGGTAGTGTAGTTCGTCGGTCCATAAGCATCGAGATTATACGCAACCAGAAGTATTGGCAAAGAATACAGCCCTCATCAGCTGAGCTTTGGAGAGAGCCAAAGATTCTGTGATGAGGAAATGGACTACTCTGAGTTTCATAGCGTATGTCTCGTGACCATGGAATAGCCTTGCAGTGTTTTCAGAATAGCGGGGAAGGTTGTAAGAACAAGGGCTGATCTAACATATTGTCCAGTGACGATATCTCAATAGGCTGAAACTATCGTTGTATGGCTATTCAGGTATACCCATACAAGTTGTATAGAAAGCTCGCTCCAGCTGAGAAGAAGTATTTGGAAAACTTGGGGCAGCTTAATACCAGGCCTCTCTTGATACAGAGATATCCCCGGTGAAGGATAAAAAACAATGTCTGAAGAAGAAATAAGAATCTTCATATGAGGCTTGTTCTAGCTTCAAAGTTTCTTAGACAAGAAACGGCCCATATGTATACCCCAAAGTCTGATGCTTAGAAACAGCACCTATCCACTACTTTATGATATCATTTGTAATCTTGGATACACAGCGGAAAAGGACGCACAACAAAAATTCAATCGATCGACTATTAGCTCACACTTGTTTATTTCACCTCTATTGGTCGTATCTATGACAGATCACTGAAATCGAAGTATGCTTAACGATAGTGTTGAAACCATCAATAAGGGTCCAAGAAGGAAGTAATCTCTTCTTTGCCTGAAACTATCCAGAGACGAAGTAACTAAATTCTATTGAGCTTCAACACGTGCTTTTCGGTCGGTCCACCTTCCTATTCAAGCGGCCGTACTATCGGAGTGCAAAAATATCACACTCCTAACTGGACTGACCACATTCTGCGAAGAAAGGCTTCTGGAGAGGAATGTGATAAGACGCCAAGAAGAAATAGAAGAGAGAGTTATTCTCCAACTATAGCACCTAACCTCCGGGACAACAGACGTACAATTGGCGGCCCTGGTGGTTGATTTCTATGTCTCTCGATCAGCATTGTTTTTGAGGTCGTGGAAAGAGGCTTCTGTTCAATAAAGGATTGTTTTGTGTTCGGTATGATAATCATTTATTCGGCGCAGTTTGTGATACACTGGTGGACGTTTGAGTGTTTGCAAGTGTCTGTCTGCACTTTGCAGGGTAGGCCGTGGGAGATTCATCACAAAGCTACTCGTATTTTGTGTCCGATGTTTATCCGAAAAGCTACTCTCATTACCTACGTACCTGCTAATCGAGAGATTGGGATCGATTTAAATGTATTGTTCATTGTACTCGTTTTTCGCGCTCGAGATAGATGATGAGATAATTCAAGGAAATCTCAAAAGTATTCAATAAATTGATTGATAATCACTATAAAAGTCTAGATGCTCTTGATATCGCTCGTATATATATATATATATGGATGCACGCAACGCAAATGATCATGGTATCATCTCAAAACATGACCTCGATTTACCATCGTCGAACCAGAATATCTTATTCGTTCGTCTTCTCACGTAACTAACCCTCTATCGAGAGCCATAAACTCATTGTTGATATCTGCTCCTCTTCAATGAAATTCGACCTCCACTCTTCCATACCTATAGCCATCCACTTTCAATTCAAACGCCAGCCCGGCACTTTCTACCACCATCTCTAGAGTGAAATCTAAATTGAGAAATTCCACTCCCTTCGTAGTCGTCAATCTCGTATACAGACTCTTTGGTACGGCTCCCAGATCCGTGGTGAGCGTGCACACGCTTATTAGGTCCTTCGTGTAGGATGCTGGTGGTTCGCCATCCGAATCACAAGCAATAAGATCATCAGATACGATTAGTGATTGCCCTGGGCGGAAATTGCGCGTATAATGGAAAGAGATAGGAGTATCTGTGTTTAGAGTATCACCCTAGATGGATTTAGTGGTGCTGTCGAGGCAAAGGGAGGAGGGAAGAGTAAAATTTACCTTATTTAGATGCCATTGCATCCTATCACTAACCATCCAACGTTCCCATAATGGACTCCAATATCTCTCACTAACATTGTGTTTGTCCTCATCATATACCGTTGCATAAGAAGTTCCATAATGCATCCGCGCTTTTCTGGACACTACCACGCTTCCTTCCAACCCTTTGAGAACCGCTCCTCGGACCACGGCAGTCCATGCGTTTATAGGCTGCATAACCTCTACAGAATTGCTTTCAGCCATGGCCATAGATTGTGCGTGAGTTGGTCGTTCGCTGTAAGGTGGTGGCGCTGCACTGTTGAAGTGCGATTTTAATCTTTTATATAAATGGTTGCTTTGTCCAAATCCTCCCACAAGCACAATACCCGAGACGATACCCCCTTTTTTTCTAATACCATCAACTTGGCCTTGAACCAGATCACACACCTCTTTGACGACTGGCTCAAAAATATCTTTGACTTGAGCAGTTGTCATAATAAAAAATCCACCATCCAGACCAGCATCTACGTCATCTGCTAGGCCAGGGAGAGGAATATTGAACTCTGTATCGTTTTCTTCGTCGAAATCTCGCTTCACATATTCTTCCCAGTATTTCAGCCCCATTTGCCATGATTTGGCTTTCTTCATTTTCATCTCTTCAAATCGTGTAACTCCTATCCGACTCTTGCAATGTTCCTCAAACCGATAATTGAGGAACGCACTCCCGCAAAGCCCGCCGGTACCTACAGCGGACTCTTCTACCTGCAATGGCTTGAGAGATATAATTTTGTAGGCGATGAGATCAACAGTGCCACCTCCGGCATCACATACTACAAAGTTATCACCAGCTTGTAGATGATTTGGTTGAATGGCTTTCAAGGTATAGACAGCAGCAGCCTCAGGCTCACTGATCATCTGAATTGCCGACTTGTCACCCATTCCCGCCCTCTCTGCAGCTTGAAGTGTGGTATTCTTCGCTGCATCAGACCAGACTGCTGGACAGGTAAGAACAAATTCGACTTTCGTAGTTGACATGAATAATTCTCCATATCGGCGGGTTAAGGTTTCCATAGTATGCTTGTAGATTTGAGTTAAGTAATCACTGACAGCATCGACAACATTTTTGCTATGCTCTTTCAGCTGGTTGGCAGTTTCAGCCGGGCTAACATAGAAAGGCAGTTTTTGAGATCGGTCGAGAAAAAGTTTGATACATCGCAATCGAGGTTCCTCGGGACGAAATTGACAGCCCCATTTTATCGTCGGTTCAGTTCCAACTGGCGATCCTGGAGGTTTGGAGTATCCAATTTCTGTTGGTACTTTATCAGATGTAATCCCGTTACTTCCGGGCCAAGTTTTGATGATATCTACATCATCGGGGTTCGATGTGTACACAACAGCAACACTGATTCAATGTTAGCATCTGTGTAGGAATTTCAGTAAACTACGTTGTGAAGGCTTGTGTGAGGTACTGGTATGAATGAAGCGTTATAAGATCGAGAATCCTAAGATTTATACATATACGAAAATTGTACTGTCGAATTTTGATGGGTAATTGAGTACAAACGCCCGACACAGATTAATGGCGTAATTATCCAGAAATATAAGATCCCGTTTTGGTGGTGCCACAAATGTCTTGGCAAAACAAGCTGTAAAAATGAACATACCCAGAATATGTTGTCCCGAAATCCAGTCCAACAATTAATCTTTCATTGACGGGTGCTGGTTCTCGTACTGGTCCAGCAATTGCCTCGGTCGAAGAGGTGGGAGTATAGTTGCCAGAGATGTAGTGGTTTCGACTTTCATCGTTTCTTCGACTAGCAGTCCGTATAGGTAGGTTGAGATTCATAGTGACCATTTAAGATGATTTTAGGTGTTTTGGTTTCGAGGATGCACTATCCACGACGGTTTTCTACCCACGGTCTTAATTGTGTCGAGATTAGGAGGAAAGTCGCTTGATGCCCCTCAATGAGCCCCGCCGAATCCCAAACCAAACTCTTTGAGCAAAACAATCAATAAACAGAGGAGAGTCAGATGTTGTGTTTTGCTCTGTTTACCAGTTCTCAATCAGAAAGATCTAAGCCAACTATTCGGAAGGTATTGTGAGATCGCAAGACTTTGAAGCGTTTAATGATATTCCGGTGTGAAGCGTAAACGTGGGGAAGTAAATACAAAACACAATTGTAGATTTTCTAGAACGATAAAAATGATTTTCGAGGCTATATCTTTTGGAACTTCAGAAGATATACACAAGAACCTAATGGGTACAACGATGGCTGATCAGGAACAATATTGATCGCTTGGTCAGGACAGGAGTAATTGAGACTCCGCCATAGGCAGCAGGAAAATGGAATTTGGAAGCCTGAAGTAATACTGACGAATACCTCGGGGATAGATTTCCTATTGAACAGGATAGGATCGTCGGGTGCAAGACAGACGGTTGACTATATTGAAATGATTGGGCACGATTATCTTGACGAGAACCTTGAATATATATATGTATGTATATATGAATTTGTAATCAAAAGAAAGCGATGTTTATTTTAAGGCGATGGATGGAGTTGGTCGTGCAGCATAGGTAATGTTAAGGTTATGGAATGATTCAAATCACTTGGGACATCCTCAACATCCCATTTACAAATTAGCCGCACTCATCAATGTTACATTAGCGAACCTTTTTCGGACGTACTCGCGTACTCAACCCCCTTCAGGCTATCGTAACAGAACCAGATCAACTCTTGTCTTGGTAGGACTGAATAGTTTCAGAGTAGTATCTTTGTGTCATACGTGACCTAACAATGGAGTTATGGGCATGCGGGTTCAATGCTTGGAATCAACTGCAATTCGAGGGAGATCTTCCTGATGAGCCTGAAGATGTTTTTAACTTCAAACGAGTATTAAAAGCGAAGGGAAGTATTAAGATTCTGGAGACTTCTTTCTCGGCTTGTTTAGGTATGTTGATATATATTACTTTCATGGCTTTTTGTATACTTTTTGTATTTGTATTTTACGAGAGACCAAAGATTTCTTTGATAAAACCACGTGCATATCACATGATCAGACAAATAGACATCATAAATCTAAATAAAATGGCTCCAGCGAGTGATAAATCTGTTCAGAGATATATGTCAGAGTTTTAGTTAAAGCACTTGGTAGTTGGGATTTGTATTCCATTGAGCTCGCATCCAAAACCAGTTGCAAAAATTCATTGGGAAAGCTCACTGAGCAGCAAAGATCTTACAGCTTCGAGGCATGCTTAGAAGTGGACAGAATCTCCAGATGTTATAGGCACGCATTTGTCAGAGTTCGAGGCCAGCCTTCATCTTGTTCCTTAAGTAGTCAAACAAATCACAAAAATGATGTAAATTTGGAAATTATCTCATCAAGTATGACACTAATAGACTTTCAATTCTAGCAGTAGTATCGAACGATCCCTCAGGTCTTCAAGAGGAAATAAAAGTAGCAGGTTCTCCAGATGGCTTTGTACAAGCACAGCTAGGACAGATTACTGCAAGGAATATCACGCATACCTCAGGAGAACGAACAGACTTTATAATATCCGAAGACACTGCAAGTAAGGCAACTGCAGCTGGCAACGACAAGATTGCAGGTAACCTTAGATTCCCCATTCCTGCCCATCAACAATCTACTAAAATCTTCAGCTTTCACACCAACAACCCTAATCCAATACCCCTCTCTTCCCGCATTTCTCTCTCAAGCCAATCCTGACTTCACATTTTTCCTCTCTCACATCACGCAACTCGTCTCCAACACCATCACCTTCACGGCCCTTACCCAAGAAGGAAACGTCTACACTTGGGGCGACGAACGCTATCCCTCCTGTCTCGGCCGCGAACCCAACTCTTCAAATCCAGCATCTCAGCCCACCCTTCTCACCTCCCTTATCTCTCTCCCTACTGGAAAAATTCACAAACTATCTTCTTCCGGCCCCCTAACAGCCGCTCTTACCACGGGTCACGATCTCTACATATGGGGTCGTACCAACACTCCCTCTATAATTCCCGAACTCTCAGACTCCTCTTCATTTTCATCCTCGGACGATTACGATCCAATTCCACTCGATATCCACGGAGCCGACATTCTCGATTTCAGCGTTGGCGAGAACCACATGTTGGTACTGACGACGGATGGAGAATTGTATGTCATCGGAGAGAATGGAAATGGACAACTTGGGCTTGGAGAGGGGGAGAAAGGGAGATGCCAGGAGTGGAGGTTGGTTGATTTAGGGTTTGACGAAGGTAGTACGAAGAAATGTGTAGGAGTGCGGGCAGGGTACAAGTGTAGCTTTGCACTTGTGGAGGACCTCTCTTCATGAAACCAGTATGTTAAAATCTTATCTAACGTTATACCGAAGCTTGAACAGGAATAGGTAGAAGAACAATCCAAAGAGACTTCACAATAAATTGGAAAGCAAGAATGGACCAAGGTAAATTAGTATGGTATCTCTTTGCTCATTTTGCTTTCTTATGCCATTCTATAATACATCATGACCTTGGGACTACGTTAAAGTTCATTGCTATTGCAGAATAAAAGAAAAGCAGCTCATAGATTCGTAAGGTAATCCTCAATTTCTTGAGGGCTCAGTTTTCTAAAACGTGGGCCTTGAGCACCTTCGACTCCCTCAATGCCCATTAAATGATCAGCCGGAGGTCCTACAATACCTAGAAAGACGTTAGCGACGTAGAATATTTATTAAGGTTCTTAAACTTACCGATCTCCACTGTATCGCCATTCATCTCTCCTTCAATGGTCTCCTTCAAAGTCAACAGAGCAATGTGTACAGCGTCTTCTAACTCCAATCCCTCAGTGTATCTCTTCTCCAAGAAAGTCTTCGCCGAAGTAGCATTCTTTCCGATGGCAGTCGCCTTCCATGGGAAGTAACTACCACTAGGATCAACTTGGTATAACATAGGTCCACCCTTCAAGATACCACCAGTCTTGCCCGATGGCTTCTTCTCATCCGGATGCACTTCCGCACCAGCAGCATCCTCTGATTCTGGCTCAATTCCATCATCCCAACCTGCGATCAACAGACTAACACCATATGGTCGTACACCTCCCGACTGTGTAGCTTCTTGCATCACCCGCGCAACGTCTTGCACTAATATACGAGTTGGTGGGTATTCGTTGTAAATGCGCTTGTAGCCAGTGTGGGATACTTTGCGGGCCTTATCGACAAGTACGCGATAATCAGGTCCCATACCGGAGTAGACCATACCGATGTTTGGAGTGATAAGAGAGACTTTGGAGAGGGAGGGGGGATCGATGAGGGTTGATGAGGACTTCTTCTCCGTGGCGAGGACAATGCCGTTGGTAGCTAGCGATAAGTTAGCACAAATACGTCTTTTTGGTGAGGATATATGTCTACCTTTGATTCCTAATGAGGTAACACCTTGGTTGACGGCATTTAATGCATATTCTGTTTGCGATTTCATTAGTATGTAGAGCCGATGGGATATATCAACAAGTAGAGTTGTAGCTTGGCGCATATTTGAATTAAGCTCCATTTAATGGTACGAACCTATTTGAACCAATTTCCCACTTCAAAACGTTAGCAAAGTACTTTGGCATGTATTACATATCACATAGTAGAATCTCTGGGAGCTTTGGTTGTTTCAATCGTACCTGGGAGAGAAGGTTGTCAAAGAGAAGGAATATCTATCCGCCATTGTTTCTGTTTATTTCAAAACTTGTGCCGGAGGGTTCTGAAGGTTCAAAATTGCAGAAATGGTTGACGGAAATGTAAAGTATGGGTTGGAAGTTTAGAGAATGAAGCTGCATCTGGAGTCGTTGGACTTTAGAGCTACAGGCAGCTCTGGTCCACGACTACGCGATGAGAATTAGAGCCTTATATATCTGGCAGCAGGCGAGTTCCACGCCAGGCACCAAGTGATATCTGGGCAAATGTTAGAGCTCTTCGAATTTCGTAGTTATATCCATGGAAAATGTGCATTCTAAATCATTCTTTACGGCAAAATATTCTTTTACAGTATATTTACCGGAAGTCGAAAGATAAAGGCATTGTAATGTGAGGATTTATTATGGTGAATTTTTGAATACCGAGATACAGTAGACAGCTAGGTAGGTGGGTAGATAGGTACCTGTGTTTTCAGGATCATCAAGGATTTTACTAGCGCAACTTTTTAAAGTGCACACACCTCAGAAATTTGATCCAAATCAAACCAAACATTTTATTTAAAAGGTCACCAAGAAGCCACATCTCACCACTGTCGTCGATGTCTCTACATGCTCTCCATCCTTCTTTACTGAAGTTTTCCTTTGATTGATTTTATTAACCATCTGTTTGCTGACTCTCTAGTACATCAAATTCACAGGTCTTACTGCAATTCTCTCTTTGTTCTTTTTTTTCTGGAAAAGCCGGAGGTTTCAAACACTTGCAGGAACTATTACTAGCTGGCCAGCTAATCATACATCGGAGATCGGAAAGTCAACAAGTGGCCTTCTCCGTCATCGCTATAGCTTTGATAGCTTTGTTTCTCCATTCATACCTTCATTCAAATCTCATCACCACAAAAATGGCAACTCCACAACCTACTTGGTCATGGGATGATCTGTCTGCAGAATCTACCTCGCAGTTTCCTCAACAAAATCAGAACGATGCATTCACAGCGGACGAGGACACGCATCAGGAAGCTCCTATACCTGAGCCAGAGCCGGAGCCAAAGCGTCGAAGATATTACCCATCCCGACAATGTCGAATATGCCTGGAAACTGTAGAGCCGACCTTCGAGACTCCCATCGAAGGCATAGCTTCAATGCTCAATCCAAAAACCCGAGTGACATATACATCGGAAGATCCTGAATTTGGCCGTCTAATGCGACCATGCAAGTGCAAGGGAAGTCAAAAATATGTTCATGAAGGCTGTTTGACAGCATGGAGACATACAAATCCCGGATCAAAAAACTATTATGAATGTCCTACGTGCCACTTCAGGTATCACTTTCACAGAATGAAGTGGGGCCATTGGATTAGTAGTGCTCTGACACAACTATGTCTTACCTTGACAATATTATTTGTTACAATTTTCGTCATGGGCTTCGTCGCAGACCCGATCATCAACTTTTATCTGGACCCGTATGATACCGTTTTTTCGTTCCCTTCAATGGGAGGAAATGGTCCAGCTTTACATATCGTGGATACTGAGGCAAATACTTGGACCGAGCATCTGTTAAAAGGGTTGGCGTCATTGGGAATGCTCGGATTTGTGAAGATATTTTTTGCAATGTCCCCGTTGAGTTGGTGGAATGTAAGACAGACTGGCCTGTTCGGTGGCGGACGCGCTCGAGCTGGAACAGGTCGGAATCGTCTAGAGAACATCAGTTGGACTCTTGTCATTATTGGTATTGGTGCCTTCTTAGTTGTGAGTTACTACCCACCGCGTGGATTATGGATATCTACTAACAGCCTTCAGACTGTTTGGAAATGGACCAGGAGCTGGAGTAAAGCAGTACTCGAAAAAGCTGGCGAGACCGTGATTGATGTTGGAGGCGACGATGCTGATGAAGAAGATGAACAGACACAAGCAGAGGTTAATGAGCAGGTAAACGCTGAAAATACAAGACGAGAACGTCCCCCAGCACCTGTCGACCCCGAGACTAGGAAAACACAGTGAAGATGCAAGAGCAGAGTTACAAACATACATATATTGTCATGAACGTATCTCACCGTTTGTATATCATTTTTTGCTATACCAATGGCGTCCAACTATGTGAGAACCAAATATCCAGGGAGTACCTTTTCCCTCCCTATACATCTACACCTTTCCCGCACCTTCTTAAGTTGCCACGAGATCCTTCACAGTATCGTGTCGATTAGTCTGTGTGCGAAGAATAAGCCAACTCAGCTGGAGCCCAGAAATTCGAACGTCTTGTTCTCTTTTTCACATACCGGCGTACCGCGAGTTTATTTGTCAAAACCCCGTATCTTATATACGACCGGACTCTTTTGGGAATGGTTGGATTGAGATGCATCTTTCTGATTCCTTCGCTGCGGCACTGGTTGTGGCATTATGCTAGGATGGGGAATTAGAGGGGAGATTGATACATTGTTTTGTAGTTTTGGTTGAGTGGGATAAGAATTTGAGTGTGGCTGGGCCGGTATGATCGGGATTTGCTTGTCCTTGGTTTTAAATATCAATGGATAATGTTCTTGGGATATTGCTTAGTTTTATAAATCGTGTTTAAAACTCAACTTTCTCCCGACTGTTCTGTTCTATGGGATGGCTGATTCTCAGAAAAAGTTCAACTTCACTCCATGATCATTATAATTTTTCGTTAAATTAGCAACTTGATAATATACTTCAGTTGAACCATAAAATATATTCCTTACGATTAGCAAAATGTATTTTGAAAGCGAGTATAAACGTCTTATATGAGAAAGCCCCCATTGCTGTATGCTATAGTATAAAATAAAATACTGTACAAGTCGTATCATATCATTTATCGTCTATCGTCTAACATTGTCATCTAAGACTTTAACTCCCTACGCTTCGCAAAAAGCAATATGTGCCTCTAGTCCCTCGTCAGCTTCGAAGTCCAACTCGGTACCTACTCCCACAAAGAATACATATCCCTCCTTGACCTCAAACTTTTCTCCTCCCGTCTTCATAGTTCCTTTACCACCGGTAACAACCATGATACTGGGCCCACCCAGCTTCTCAATCGTTTCTTTTTCTCCTTTCTGGAGCTCCAAAACTAGCATGTCGAATTCGCTCATTGGTGGTGCTAGGACCGTGGTCTTGCCATTCTTACCCTTGGAGCTTGATGTCGGCTTGAGTATACATTCATCTTTTCCGACGGGAGAAAATGTCAACGCGGCGCTGAATAAATCGACAGAGTCGCGGTCGGCACGGGGACAGAATCCAGTGTTTAGAACATTATCGGAGCGTGCCATGCATTCGACAATATCGCCCGAGAGGTAGGCGTGAATACCGTCTGCGGGGACGTAGATAGCGTCGCCTTTTTGGAGGATGAGATAGTTCATTGTGAGGAGGGCGACGAGGCTGCCGGGGTCTGAGGCGGAGTATTGGTCGGCTAGGCGGGGGAGCAGGTCGGGAATGTATGGCGAGGTGGGGAATTTGGAGGACGGGGTGTCTTTGAGGGTGTTGTAGATGGATTTGATTTCCTCATCGGAGAGAGAGAGGATTTTGTGAACGATGGATTTTAATGTGTCTTTGTCGATGGTATCGGATGGGGAAGAAAGTAATTTGGATGTAAGAACTGGGATGCTCGTGAAGAGCGATTGGATATCAGAAAGAGGTTTCCATCCGACGAAAACCTCGAATTTTCCAAGGGCAACGGCAATTTCGGGTTTGTGATTTGTATCGCCGAACTTCTCGGGGTCTTGTTTATGTAGTTTGGCCGCAAGGTTCTTGTCAGGATGAATTTGAAGAGGTAAGGCTTTAGCTATTGAAAGGATCTGGGAGGGTGGGGTTAGTATGAACATTCATATATTGGTATGATATAGAGAAAAGTACCTTTGGTAAGTATGGTAGATCTGCCCCGAATTTATCGAGTATTGGTTTCCCAATCAGCTTCTCCTTGTTGGCATTGAGATGCTCTTGTAAGTCTTTGCCGTTCGACAAGATGAGAGATGGAGTAGTCGGATGGGTTCCCATCCACATCTCTGCATATTCTTTACTCTCATCGAGCTTGAATTTGCCTCCTGGAGTAGAAGCTGCATACTTTGCTGCTAAAGACTCCTTACCTTGCCGACCCCATGGGTAGTTGTTACATTGGCATTCCAATTGAATAACTGATGAAGATTCTGACATTATGAAGATTTGTCTTTGAATTAAGACGTATATTTTCTGTTTGGATATACAATTTCCGGAATACGTGGAATAAGAAGCAAAATAATAATCAACGATAACAATGAGATTGAAACATAGGACAATTGATACCTACCAAGCTTTTAAGAGGATTCCATACTCTGTCTGGCGTCCCGGAGGTATGTCCTATACACTTACAAAGATAATGACGTTGAATTTTGAGCTGTGTATTTGAATCGCTGTTACATCATAATATTTATTTTCTGTGGATGAAGAGGGTTTTGGTATGTCCGACCGACACCGATCGAAGAATCAACCAGACAATTGTCGCTTGCCTTCTAGACCCCCACGGTGCCACTCTGACATTTTAGTATGCATGTTCGAGGCCTCGTTGCATGGTACAAAAGCTTGGGATTGACAGCACAGGGCATAGCGAGCTCTATTAATAAAATGAATCAGAAGCTTAAAGAGTGGTGGGCGAGCCCTATTGTCAAGAAATGGATGGGCCAGATGAGATGGTTATCCAGTGTGTAGATGATTGCTTTGATGCGTGTTCACAGCTTCTCGGAGAAATTGAGATAGACATGTTGAAGAAGTCTGATGATGGTATATTGACTTTACCCCTGATCTTCACCCAGAACGTCTCGTCAGATGTAGATATCCGCAACGTTCACGGGACATTTGAGATAACACGAATACTTCGTATACTTTTCATCCCTGGGGTGGTATGTAGAGCAAAGAAGACGAGCGGGATGGATGAAATATAAATGACTATATATTTAATCTTATTTTATACTACCTTCTCTGATATATCCATCAAAATTACGTTGCACAAGGGTTGGATTTTGAAGTTTGATTACATCTCATCTGAGCGAGAGGAGTGGAGGAGAGAAAGGCCATAATTGATCATTTTCTTGAAAACTTCCATCCAACTTCAAGCCGAGAACAAATTTCCCTAAAATAACCTAATCTAATTTTTGTTCCTACTTTCACAAGGACGAGAACAACATTCTCTTTGCTTATCCTCTCATTGTCCCATGAAGCCGACGTTGAAGCATTCTCTTTTGTGATTGATATGCTACCTAGGAATATTATTTTTTGGTAATAACCTTAATCTCGATTCCCCAAAGGGCCCTGCTATCATCAACCTGGTATCTCCACTCATCGCGCCAAGTGTTCACCATAACGGTGAAATACTAAAGGACACAGCGCAACAATCTCAGCATTCTGTGCATCGCGATCAACTGCTATAAAAAAAAGTCCCGTACGACGTTGGGGCTACAATTATTGCCAACAGCTTTAACGATTGTAGCAGGTGCCTAAGGGGTCCAGATCATACGACATAATGCATTTGGCATACCCCTCGAGGAAAACCTCGAACCCTCCAGCATATTTCGCGCCACGATCCTCACGTTTCCCAATGCTACGCAGAAGTAGGGCGAAGACGATAGTTCTAGGTGCCTGTGCCATAGGGGTGGTATTCTTTATACTTTCACGTATACTTGGGGGAGCAAATGGAGTGCCATCGGGAACTCCAACAGTCGTAATTGTCACAGTACTGGATACGGTGGGATATAGTAAAGAGTATCAGGACAGCGTAAAGGAAAATCGAATTCAATATGCCAGGAAACATGGTTAGCAGATGCTTTGCGAATGGCTACAACTTGCTGTTCTGGTTTTCAAACAGGAATTGAACTGACAATTGTTAGGATATACAACTTTTTTCCCTAGCATCGGAGACTATGATATTCAAGGATCACCGAATTCATGGTCCAAAGTTCCCGCAGCACGACACGCCTTATCAAAATTTCCACACAGCGAATACATTTGGGTTTTGGAGCAGAATGCTCTCATTATGAACCCTGCGCTGAAAGTCGAAGATCACATTATGGCACCAAAGCGCTTGGAAAGTTTGATGGTCAAAGATCAATCCATTGTGCCTCCGGACAGTGTTATCAAGACGTTTCCCAATTTGAAGGGCGAGAACGTTGATTTGGTTCTCACTCAGGATAAAGATGGTCTGTCGCAGGCTAGTTTTATTATCAGAAAGGGGGAATGGAGCAAATTCTTTCTCGATATATGGTTTGACCCTCTGTATCGTTCTTACAACTTTCAGAAAGCAGATCTTCATGCATTGGTAAGTGGACCCGTGAAATTTCCTGGCAAGTGTAAATTCTTACAATAATCAGGAACATATCGTACAATGGCATCCAACGATCTTGTCGAAGTTGGCACTCGTGCCACAGAAAATAATGAATGCATACAGTTCGGATGAGGCAGGAGGGTACAAGGATGGAGACTTCGTTGTTCGATTACCTGGTTGCGACCAGTCTGGACGAGACTGTGGAAAAGAGGCCGAAAAATACACAAGACAATGGCGGACTGTCTTCGCATCACGATGATCCAACCCTTTACTACGATAATCAAATCAAATCCTCATCATCAACATATAAGCATAGTTGGAGCTATAGAAGCCCTTATGATCTACGAATAGCGGGCAAGGCGTTTGCAGGCGTACAACACAACAGCATGAAGATAAATGTTTGCATAATTGTACAATACCAGCAATGACGTCTGTAGGGATATGGATATCGCTGAGGCTGGCAGATATAGTTTTCTTGGGGAAGCAAGACTTTGTCTTCTGTATATTATTTGAAGCATACATACCCCAGCAGTCAATGTATTGCATTTTCAATACTTGCGAAGCTCTTCAATATCGCTTTGTGTTCTATAAGTATTTCAATCTATGATGTAGGAGGACGTTGAAGTGTGTTGTTCTTGTCCGTAGCGTTGAATTAGCACCTTCAGTACCTAGTATATCCATGCAGCATTGCAAACATAAACATCTGATATGTATATCATCGAATACCCATAATAGAGAATTTTGAAAGATAATGTCCACCTTTTGATGACGATGTATCATATATTAGATATCTTTAAACTCTCTAGAAATAAGTTTGCAAGGGCAGTCCTGAAATGGAGCATAAAGAAGCAAGCATGTGATGAGTAACAACATCCTCGGCATCTCCATCAATTGAATCAAGGAAAATGAAACCCCCGATGTAGACGTCGACTTTTGTCCTTTTGCACTTTATCTTACGCCTCCACTCCAACTTTTATTTTCCTTCCCATCATTCACCGACCATCCTTTCCCTAAGATGCCCGGCAGTTCTAGAATGCCTGTGAGCTTGCGCAATAGCTTCACCGTCAAAAAGGGTTCTTCGAGCAGTAGCCAATTACTGGCTCTGAACATTGATCTGTATGTACTTATTCTATGCTTCTGGACCCACCGTATCGATAAGCTATTCAATGTGCTTGCATCTTGTCCACGATGAAACAAACTTTGCTGATAATATTTCTGGTGATGCAGACTTCGAAATGTCGTATTCTTTTTGTTCTTACTGAGATGGACGAGGAAGGGTCTTTTGAAATTGAAGGGAAGGGGGCTTTTTGGTAGTTTCGCAGACGCATACATCTCAATTCGCAGAACACTCTATGGATTATTCCTACGAGCACCCGGTGTACGATCTCAAGTACAAAAACAGGTCTCAGAGGCAATTACGAAACTACAAGGAAAATTGGTACCGACAGGTCCAGACGTGGTACGATATTTGACGCTGCCGAAGGAAGGATGGTCTGAAGAAACGGTTATGAAGGAGTTGGAGAAGTTGGCCAATATGGATCATACCAGATGGGAGGATGGATTTGTCTCGGGTGCTGTGTATCATGGAGGAGACTCGTTGATGAAACTACAGACGGAGGCATTTGGAAAGTTTACAGTTGCGAATCCTATTCACCCGGATGTGTTCCCGGGAGTGAGAAAGATGGAGGCGGAAATCGTGGCGATGGTTTTGTCGATGTTTAATGCTCCTCCAGGAGCTGCCGGAGTTACAACTAGTGGAGGTACAGAGTCTATTTTGATGGCTTGCTTAAGTGCAAGACAGAAGGCTTATGCCGAGAGAGGTGTAAAGGAGCCGGAAATGTCAGTAGATCTGTGGATACGCTCTTTTTACTTTTATACTAACCAGTATCTAGGATTCTACCAGAAACAGCACACACAGCATTCCGCAAAGCAGGTCAATATTTCGGTATCAAAATTCATCTCGTCGCTTGTCCCGCTCCATCTTACCAAGTACATCTCCCAAGCGTATCTCGCCTTATTAACAGCAATACCGTTCTTCTTGTTGGCTCCGCACCCAACTTCCCTCATGGACTCATTGACGACATCACCGGTCTCTCCAAGCTCGCCGTCAAACGTAGAATTCCACTTCACGTCGATTGCTGTCTTGGATCATTCCTCGTTCCCTTCCTCGAGAAGGCCGGATTCGAAACCGAAATCTTTGATTTCCGTCTTAAGGGTGTTACTAGTATTAGTTGTGATACTCACAAATACGGGTTTGCACCTAAAGGTAACTCGACAGTTCTTTACCGCACTGCAGCCTTGAGAACTTACCAATACTTCATCTCTCCTGACTGGTCAGGTGGTGTATATGCCTCTCCATCGATTGCCGGATCTCGTCCAGGTGCTCTTATTGCTGGTTGTTGGGCTTCGCTTATGAGTGTTGGAGAAACTGGTTATATCAATTCTTGTAATGAGATTGTTGGAGCTACCAAGAAGATCATCGATTCCATAAGCGAAAACCCATCTCTTAACGCCGATCTTCACGTACTCGGTAAACCACTTGTTTCCGTCGTAGCTTTCACGTCCAAGACACTCGATATTTATGATATTGCCGATGCTATGTCAGGGAAGGGATGGCATCTCAATTCGTTACAGAACCCACCAGCTATACACGTAGCTGTGACCTTACCAATTGTAAAGGTATGGGAGAAATTGATCGAAGACCTGATAGCTGTTGTAGAAGGGGAGAAGGAGAAGGAGAGAGTTAGAATTGTGGAAGGTAAAGGTGCAAAGGGAAAGAGCTTGGGAGATTCAGCGGCCCTCTATGGAGTTGCAGGTAGTTTGCCAAATAAGAGCGTGGTGGTCGAATTAGCGAGTGGATTTTTGGATACTTTGTATAAAGCTTAGAAGGTTAGTTTGGAATATGATAATGGAGAATGAGGAAGGGTTGCATATCATCATATGGAAATTTGCAAATATGTGAGCGGAGTCTTTCAACACGCCTTTTTATGGGTCTTTCGGAATAAAATTTCTATTTATACCTTAGTTCTACAATCTTATAATTTATTTTCTCTACCCTTCACTCACTTAATTATGTCTTCATTTCATGTCAAAGCTCAAGTTGGATGTAAAGTCCCTCCAGACAGTATCTAGGATATCGGATGAAGATTGATTCAAGCGAGCTGTATTCACTCTAATAAGAGTCAAGTCTGATTATAATAAGAATCAATGAAAGTTTAAGAAGTGTTTGATTTTGTATTCATAGGTTCTGAACATATACCTACCTAGCGATTTCAGATAAGGGCTTTTACTTCTTGTGTATAATAGATAAAGTTCTTAACAAGTGAAAAGTATTTGTTAAGAACTCTTTATTAGCATTCTTCATTTGTAGTGTTTGAAGTTCTCAGAGCTAAAATATAGGCTCTGTGTAAGGTCAGCTAGAGCTGTATGTATATAGTATAAGCTATTAGGACGGATGGATTTATCTACGAACGATGAATGAAATCAATCGATTGACAATAGCATCGAAGTTTTCAGTCACAGACTATATATACTAACATAAAACAAGACAGCCTTCTACAGACAAAGAGTATACACAGGTACCTATCCGTACCCCTTGTGCTAGATGGGTCTTCTCGTCTAGCTCCGGGGCACATCCACATCGATATCCACTTCATCCACTTCCTTTGTTCCACTCTACCATCTCTCCATTATATTGATATTTAGCTTCCCTCCTAACATCTGAAACGGGCTTGTGGTTTAGTGGTATAAAACTACCCTTAATTCGATATGACATTCGTTATCGATACTGCTTGAAGAACTGTGAACTTAGATTCTGTAATCAGGTTCTACGTTTATACCCTTTTGGTGATACTCGATCCCGAAAACCATATTTGAAATATGATATTTTATAGAATCTGATACCAGGATTCCGTAATCTCAACACAAGGATTAATTTATGCTAAACTGAAAATGGGAGTTCGTAAACAAGTATTCGAATCCGCAGTAAGGCTGGTTTCTACTGTCAAGCTGAAAAAGGAAGTTTCATGATTGGAGGTTGGAGTACATCAAGGTATACAAGGAGCTAGTGAGAGAGATTGAGAAGAGTAGTGCCTTCTATTGCTATTCACTAGTATGAGGACCCTTTGCTATGCTGGAGGCAACCTTGGCAGAGATGACTCTTGACCTCTGTAGAAAGAGACTAGCGGAATAGCAAATTGGATCGGAGAAAGATATCATATTATAGAGATGCTTTAATTGGAAAATGGTAGGGGGAGAGTAAGGAAGGAAAGGTCTCAGTGGAAGAAGACTATTTTTATCTCTATTTGTACACCGAAGTGAGATTGGACTTTGTTCCCCAACATTTGTTTTTACTCCCCCAATTTGAATATTTCTATCTTCAGAAAAACCAACAATCGATCGCTAGTGCCCTTAAAGCCTACCCGTCCTTATATAGTCTTTGAATGAGAAAGGACGTTAATAAAATAAATCGAATCAGAATCTTGGCTTTATCTGATGTTACAGATCTGACGGAATTGTCGAACCATGTCATCATCAACTAAGTGCTTCGCACTGATGTATGTAAAGTCATTACTGAAAATTGATCAATGGATATTACGCACAAAATACAATACTGTAACAATTGAATGTATCGAAATATACTTTTGCGCTCCTACTTCTTCTGGAATTAAGCTTGTCATTGCATTACATTGCATTGCTACCACCACCAACTGTTCTTCAGAATTGCCAGTAAATTCGTGGCTCAACAGCTAGAGAAAGAAAAGCAAGCAGTGTCATAATACGCCACTGACGTGTTGCCCCCCATCGCATTCAACTTCAGCGCCCCAATGCCAAACTGGTAGCAACTGCATGAGTAGGCATTGCCATTTAAACTGGCTTCAATACTGAATGACTCGGAATAGTTTCCGATTCTCTGCTGACAATAAGCTCCGCATTCTTCAGGTGACGATTGGGGGGGTTGATTGTCCCTGAGGAAAAGAATTCATATGAGCTAGGCTCTACAACGTGGAGGTGTTTTGCACATACCATATATTCAATAGCTGGGAACCTCTTTGTGTGATAATACCATGGACATTACAATACGTCGGTGTGGTTTTATTGACCTGAATATCAACAGCCCGCCCGCAAAGAGTGCGCTTATTGGAAGCTGCGTGGACAATTGTGCACACGAGGAAGAAGATGGTAGATGCTTTACGAAACTTCATAGTGACATTGATGTACTGGTGCTCAAGAAGCTATTCAAGAATCGAAGACTTTATAGCCAAAATATTGGTAGTCATTGCCTGATTTGACATACAGGAACGGGCGGAATGAAATCCCGTACTTCTACCTATGAGATTAGAGCAAATCTCCGGTCCAGCTAAGCTAGGATCAATGCACTTCCGCGGAACATAGAAACGACCGAGATAACCCCAATAGGTTGGTACTGGAGCTGAGCATACAGAGAAATTGAAGATTTTTTCGGATTTGCGGGCGTAAGAAACTCTTCTGTGTGTGCAGGGGCCCAGGCCACCTTCGATCGACTACTATATTTCTTCCGTGGAGACACTCCTCGAGACGTGCAGTTTGCTAACTTTGGCACCGAATAATTGACAAGATTAATAAGCTTATGGTCTATATGGTTAAGGTTATTTTATCGTTGCTAGTGCAGACCGTTGCCATTTAAAGGATAGGGCGGGTCTCGAGTGGGTCGCATGTCCAGACTCCCACAGGTCTATCTCGGCTAAGCTTTTTTGGCCAGGATCAGAGATGCATGGAGCAAGGACTTGGTTTAACTTTGCTATCCCCTTGTGAAGTATCACAAGCAAGTCGGACTGACCCCTGCTGGACTCGGAATATCAGAATTTGATTACATTGAGAGGCTACGAACCCTAGCGACCGGCTACAGCTGGCCATCTCCGTGTATTCTTCAATAACTGAGCACAAGCTAAGAGCTTTAGGAAAAGTAAAAATTTTGTGACTGATGTGCCCCGATAGTTGAGGAGCTTGTCTCCACTTTCAAAGATCACAATATGTGCTTTATATTTTTCTCGAAAGTAGAGAACAGTGTCTTGAGTCCAGTCTCTCCAATATCTAAGTTACATACGTCGAGCGCCCAATATTACTAATATACTGCCATCATTCAAGATGCTATTATTGACATTCTTAGTATCATTCCATAGCTTCGGAATCACACAGGCAGCTTCACTATACAATGGTCTGCACAGGACCGTACTTTCTGCAGACATAAGTGACGCGTGTGATGCAGCACTAAACACTGAGCTCAATTGCGAGAGTTTGATTCAGTTGACCCCATACTCAATTCAAAGCACAAGTTTGTCATTATAAGCCAAGCAAAAGTTTCAGCATCTAACATCATTTTCTAGAATGGACTACATCATCTTTGGATTTACTCTGCACAACAGCTTGCCGGACGGGATTGGCGGCTTTACATTCTGTTTCTCAAAATGCTTGTCCTGGTGATACTTTCTCCATTGACGGAAATAGCATGTCGCTGCATGACTTGGTTGATTTGATTGACTATAAGTGGGGTCTGATATGTTTGACAGATATACCAACTAATGAGTACTGTTTGGACGTGGAAGATAGGTAAGTTCACGCTGAAGGTCGGCATGACTAGACTGACTGCTTTCAGCTGGAACATAACGACTATGGTTGCGAATAACGTTGCAACATGGCCAGTAAATCCACAAAAGTGCTATCTAGATTCGACTCAAGGTGTCTGGGAACATTTGACAGACGAAAACGGTACATGCATAGAACCTGATTGGGAAGAGCTCGACAGTGTTTTCGACACATCTGGGCGTGATGACATGTCTGCAATGGATTATTATGTCAATGCTGCTGATCCAATAGATGATGATAACTACGGCTGGATTAGCGCACTGGATTTCGATGAATATCCTTTGGAAATTCAATGCAGCTCCTGCTTTCTGTATGTTCTTCCGGGTTAGATCCTGCCATTAACTAATATTAAAAAAGCCAGAAATTTAAAGCCGGATATGAAAGTGCTTGGGGCAACACCTGGGAGTAAGTATCACCATATTGGTAAGAAATGAAGCTCAACATCTTCTACAGTGAAGTCACGGAGCAGGTTTGGGCGAACATGCAACGAAATTGTGAGCTTAACGAGGTGTTTACACCAGCTCACAATGTCTCAGGAGCTATAGTCATGTACGTGTTTCTGGCTCCTATTCACTAACTCGTCCATGAATCTAACGAGTACATTTCAGTGATGACATTGTTTCCGCCCCTCCTCCCGTTACAACAGATTGCCCCCAAAATATATCTATTACTAGCAGCGAAATATACACATGTCAGGAGGCCGTCATGAAATTTGGGATTCCAACAGCAGGTCTTTATAACTTAAATAACGACTTAGATTGTAGTGGCCTCACCGATAGAACCCTCTGCGCACCTATGTCATGCCCCATTTTGGTCGTCAATACAGGGGCCACAGATTTTGCCAATGCGAATGTTCCAGTGTCAATCGTTGTCTCGGAATACACGAATCTTACCCTTGCGGACTTTTATTCTTACAATTCTTTCATCTCATACGATTTTGTGGTACAAAATCATACTGTTTGCATTGGGTCTGTAGCTCCTCAATGTCTACTTGCTTGTATATAGCATGCTAACATCTTTTTTTAGTCCGCCAATTCAAATATACCAACCAAGTATTTGAAAGCTGTACTGTAACTATCTGTTGCTCATGAAAAGTTCGGAGGCTCACAAATGGGAGAAACAGTGAGAAAGTAGCCGAATAAATTCATAAAATTGAGGCTTACTTGGGCAGATTTTCAAAGATACATCATCGAATTTGTGAAAAACACCAGATCTGTAGTTTTGCTTTTAGGAATCTATATAAATTTGATATTGTACTTTGAGACCTTTTGCTTTTCACTGTGCCCATTTTAAGGGAATCAAATGATTGTAATTTGGTGATACATTTTTCGAAACCTTATTGGGTAGATCATAAGAATCTTAACACTTTTGGCTGACCCAAACGTTCGTACTCTTCTTCAGCCTCTTCCCAAATCCGATCACGATCTTCATCCCATGCTTCTTGATTGAAATTATCCGGCCAACCATATGTACCTTCTAGAGAATGCTTGATCTTACGCCGCTATACAAGCAGAAGGCAGATAGTTAGTCTCGTATATTACACATCATTCATTACAATATGGAATTTTGCTCACCATCCATTCGTCTGCAAAGTCAATATAGCTCAATGCACTATATCCCCCCGGTGGAATGACATCTAAAGCCTTGATTCTATTCAACTGTATACGAAGGAAACTTGGAGCATGCCTAGGCCAATAGTTTCGATAATAGTAAGGGTTATCAGGTCGCTCAAGGGGTACATTAGGGGGATTCGAATCGTCTGCACCATCGTCCATAGTAGATACTACTCGGATCGTATCTACAAGCATTATGTTAGGACGATAAGTTTGTCTCGGACATTACACTTACTTTCTCTTGTATCAAGGATTATAACAGGCGTCTCCGGATCCCCAGCAGACAGCTGAACATCATACGGTAATATATAGCGTTCGGCTGGGGGGTCTTTTTCCTCATCAAACGATGGAGACTCGCGACTAGCGCGCAGACTAAAACCATCATCCGAAATTTCAAAAATTTGACTGGATTGATAAAGAAGAACCGGGAAGATACTACTTCCAGAAGGTAAAAGCCGGATTAGTGATTTTGCTGCATCAGAAATATTGAGCTCATTGCAAAGCGCCTCATCAAGGTGATGACCACCCTCTGGAGGCCAAGTCACTCCATCCTCCGAAACTGCTGACAGCCGAATATAATTTCGGACAATTTCATGAATGAGATATACAATTTCGGCCTCAATGTAAGGGGTTCGTTTGTTGTATATAGGGAGCCATTCGGTTGATGGGTTATTACCGTCAGGTATGTGCGGAATTTCAGTAGGTAAATCTCTCTTTTGAGGTGGCTTGTATTGAGAAGGTTGTGAAACTGGGGGGAATAACGAATTAGGAGATCTATGGTCAGTTGACATTTTGGGCAAAGTTAAGTAAAACTGAAAACTACCAAGATGTGTAGATTTATAGTCGTCAAGAACGAGGCGGAAATTATTACTAATGCCAGGTATTATGCTGAGTCATCACAATGTATGAAACCGTTCATAATTTTCCGCTAATCTGCTGTATTAAGCGATCAATAGGGTTCCTAGGCAAAAAATTCGAAAATACCTTTATACCACAATAATAAATCTATAGCTATTTGGATCTATCCGATTTGAACTAGTGAACCAGAATTTTCAATTTGTACTCAAGAGCTTTCAACCCAGGATACTGATTGGTTGGTTTACATCGGAATTTCTACAACAATGTTTTACTAGTTCACGATTCAGGTGTGTTCTTAAATTATAATAATCTTGTTTCTATTTTACATTCCCGATCAATATACTCACAAATTTCCACTTCTAGCTCATTCTAATACCTAAAATCCTGTTTCCCGCCACTCTAATTCCCCCGGCTCGGAGTAGTGGGTACTTTGTGGGTAATCAGTCTGAATCCCATGGAGATACCTATACACTTGTACAAGTGCTATGTACCATACTAGACAAATTTCTGAATTAAAACCAACAGTTGCAAAGTTCCCGGTTGCCAAATTCATTTTCGGAATCAGTACCGTGCCGGGAGGGCCTTCCGGCCGCCGGATTGAACCCTCTCCAATGTGGATCTTTCTCCCTGGCAATTTGTATGAAAACCCTAAAGATCTGGCGCTTCCAGCTAATCAGTTCACCCTGGTAAGTTTAAGCCTTTCGTGTAGGTTAGGCCAGAGATTTTGACCCCTACGGAGTATCACCATCACATGCATTGCACGTTTCTCGAGCCCGATGTAGATCCGGTCTGTGGAATTTACACAGTACGCGATATGCCCACTATACGCCTAGCATACAGTGCTATTATTATCCGGGGACAAGGGGAAGTAATTTGAAGAAAATCATATGAAATCAAATACAGCGGCTGCTACCTACCTCAAGCTCTTCATTGATATAATATGCTTTCATTGCTGTAGAAGCTTCATCAAAAGTCCAAGGTAGCAAGTAGCTTGACGTACTCAAAATAGACAGCAAGCAGTATGAAACTTCTAATGCTGATAGCTCTGCTATCAAGTCTCACACTAGTACGCTCAAAAGCCGTCTTTGCACATTTTATGGTATGAAATGTCGTCTACCATGCAACGTCGTTTGCTGATATTATATATGCAGGTCGGTAATACAGCTTCATACAGCACTGATGACTGGGAAGACGATATCAACCAAGCTCAAATTGCTCATATCGATGCCTTCGCGTTGAATATCGCTAATAATGATTCAACGATTGCTGCACAGCTACCAACACTCTTTTCGATCGCTGGGAGCAAGGGCTTTAAACTGTTCTTCTCCTTTGATTATGCTGGTAATGGAGCGTGGTTACAGGCAGATGTGATTGCTCTGGTTAATCAATACAAAACGGAAGCTGCATACTATTTTTACAATGGGCAAGCCTTCGTATCGACATTTGAGGGTGTTGATAACACGCAAGATTGGCCAACAATTATCCAGGAAACGGGTTGTTTCTTCATTCCATCTTGGTCGTCTTTGGGCGCCAAAGCAGCTATGGCTACTGGAGTTCCGAATGGTCTCTTCAGTTGGGGGGCCTGGCCTGAGGGACCCAATGATATGTTTACAACAACTGATTATTCTTATCTTCAATTTCTTGGCGGAAAACCATACATGATGCCGGCTTCCCCCTGGTTTTTCACCAATCTTCCAGGATATCACAAGAATTGGTTATGGAGGTACGTATGAACTTTTCCATAAATCATACGTGATCGTGCCCGTTAATCCAAACAAAAAACTGATATTTTTCCACTAGGGGAGATGACATGTGGTTTGACAGGTGGACGCAAATCTGGTATGCAGCACCGGAGTTTGTAGAAATCATCACTTGGAACGATTATGGAGAGTGTGATTGTCCCCAATCTTCTACCCTTAAAGAGAAATCACTAAGATTGTTAAATTAGGTCATTACATTGGACCGAACCGTGCTAAGGCCTGGTCCCTTTTTGATTCAAGTCACGGAAAAGCCCAATATAATTTTGCAGATGGCTTTCCTCATGATGGATGGAGGCAGTTCCTACCATACGTGATCGATATCTATAAAACTGGCACTGCAAAAATTACTGAAGAAGGCTTGTCTGTCTGGTTTCGACCGCAGCCAGCTTCAGGCTGTGCTACAGGAGGTACTACAGGAAACACCGCAAGTCAGTTACAGATTCAATATGGGCCAGCTGAGATTGTCCAGGACAAGATCTTCTTCACAGCTCTTCTTGGGTCTACAGCGACAGTCAAAGTTACCGTAGGTGGTGTCGACCAAGCTGCTACATGGACGAGAATTCCAGATGGTAATGTCGGACTGTATCATGGCAATGTCACCTACAAAGGTACAGGACCTGTTGTCGTGACTGTTTCAAGAGGGGGTACCCAAATTGCCCAAGTCTCGGGAGGTTCCATTTCTACAGTTTGCACAGATAGTATAGAGAATTGGAATGCCTGGGTTGGATCTGATACAGGGTCATCGATTTCTGCGGTGGCTCCTGGTTATCTTTCAGCAGCTCTACATTGTGTTAGGGGAACTGGTCCTGGGGATTATGCAGAGCTTTGCGCACTCGCGTGCACGTATGACTATTGTCCAACAGTTTGCACTTGTACCGAAGTAGGTAACCTCAGAACGAATACACTTAAAGCAACTGGTCTCAACGGATGCCCAGCGGCTGGGTATGACATCACATATGAAGGTTTATGCAGTTTTGGTTGCAACTATGGAGTTTGCCCCAAGGCATGTGTCACAATTGCGAACAAGAACGACTGCAATCCACCTGCGGCGTCAGCAGCACCAATACCGTTCTGTACAGGCGGTACCGGGATCGATACCGATTGGAATTCTCTTTGTTCATTCACCTGCAAGTATAATAATTGTCCAAACGAAAAATGTATCTGTACGTCAGCAAGCTTCACCGAAAATACAGCTCCAACATATTCAACCCTTACTGGCTACCCAGCAGACAAAGATGGACAGGACTACGGCCTTTGTGAATGGGCGTGTAATCGAGGCTTTTGCCCATTTCCTCCTTGTTCTAGTACTGCTCCTCTCGCAGATATTGGAGAAGATGTAACTTCGTTTCCAAGTTATACTGTCTCAAAGCTTACCGCGACAAGCAAAGCAAATAGCGTGGCCCTGCTTGCCTACTGGACAACCTGTGAGTACCTTCCACAGTGCGCCCCTGGATTTCGAGCGGTTGGATATGGCCATGGCAAGGTGAGTACTTATTAATAAGAATGTATCCAAACCATCTCTAATCAATTCAACAGGTTTATGATGCCGACAGGAATGCTTATACTGCCGATGGTTGCACCGGTGGATCCAAGGGGTTTAATCGTGCATTTTGTGTGGAAACTGGTGTTAGTCTTGGCCAGTGCAACTGGCGAGGTACTGCTACATCCTGTTCTCAGACATGTAAGGCCGGAGAATTTCTGCTTACCCAAAATACACACATTGCATATGCGAAGGCTGGCTGTAAGGCGGGACATTTCTCAAGTCTATGCTGTGAGAAAATTGAAGTTCCCAGCAAAGATCTTGTAACTTGCCCCTACACGAACTTGAACAATGTTATCACTGGAGGGCATGGCCCTGTTGTGCGGGCTATATCCAACTCAAAAGCGTATCTAGGTGGCTCTCAAGTCCCAGCCGGTGAATGCATTTATAATCCTATAGGAAATGCTTTGTCGTTCAGATTGAACCAAATAGTTGCCAATGGTGCAATTTTGAACAACATACCAGGTACATGGGAGGCACACGTTGGGGGTGTTGCGGATTTCAAACCTACTCAAAACAAGCCGCCACAAAGTCAAGCCAAAGACATCGATGAATGTGATACATGGCTGGCAGACTATCATACTACTTCATTGTCAGTAACTTCGACAGTCACTATCAACTGCGACGAAGACAACTGGCCCCAAGCTTGTGCCCATTACAATTCAGTTGGAAGCGTTATGACACTACCGGTGATTACATGTCCTTGGCAGAATCAAGGATCCAAGGACAGACCGGCACCTACCCGTTGGAACTCACAGCATCACAGTGTGTGGTGGCCCTTTGTCGATAGCTTCCAAGGTCCTCTTTTTTGCCAGAGAGACGAGTATCCACCCCTTTACTTCATGCCTACGGGACGTTTATACGATTGGCCGCAATCAATCCGCCTAGTGCCTAGCCAACAAAACCGGCAAGCGGGACAGAAATGGAGGCGCCTCTGCAAAACCAAAACACAAACTATAAGTGGTGAAGGCGGAAAAATTGCCGATAAGACGTGCCAATCGACGATAACGACTTTACAAAAGGTTCGAGCTATGAGTATAGCATTTGACACACGGTATCTTCGACAAAATGACGACATGCTTAGTGTTAATCCCTGTTCAATAAATGCAGTCTTGACCAGCGATCGAGGCTTCGTACTCCTTGCAAATGACCCTTGGTATAGGCCTTGGAGATCGGCCAAACCAGCAGACTATTCCTCGAACAAAATTCCGTCGACGTTACTAAACAATTTAAAGAGATCGATTCAAAAACGCAACGATAACGGGCTTAACCATGAACAGACAGAAGCACTTGCCAGATATGGATATCATTTCGTATCAATTCCGTCGTCCCTAACGGATCTTAAATCAGATTTTATCACTGGTGAGAAACATTGACTCCTTGATCTCCTACTTGCTCGTTTTTTGATATTTCAGACATGAACGCAACTGCTAACATTCTGCTTGTGAAGTTGATGTTGGGAACACAACTCGTAGAGCTAATCAGGAAGATATCTCCGCGATCTTGCGAATTCTAGGCAAAGAATTCCTAGAGGACGACTGCGAATACGATGAGTTTCACTACGGCGGACCAACTATGGTCGACCAGGTTCAGACTGCAACATGGGATCCCCCTGTAACATCTTCAGTAGTGCTGGCTTCTTCGTCATCTATGACTTTGACAAGTGCAATTATCCCAGCTGCGACTGGTCCGAAGCCCGTTCTAACTGTTGCGACTTCGTCGGAAAAACCTATACCCACGAAGATCGCCGAGGGGAATAAGAAGGGTCGAGGCGGAGAAGATGGCGCTGTCCACAAGCACGCGCACTTCAATCATAGATACTCGCATCGACATCATCGCAAAAGTTTGTAAACAAGGAGAATATCATATTGAATCACAATAAAGAATCTTTAGTACAGTATCTAACGTTATAACAAATATGTAATGAAAATGAATCCTGTACAATTGAGAACAAACACTTGGCTATTGTTAGTATCAAGTTGATTGATAAGTGTCAAAGTACTTTAGTCTATTAAGGTTGTATTCGTTCTTAATCATTATTATCTATGAGAAGCTATATACTTATATAGTGAAGCGCTAGTGCCTGGCAAGAACAATAGATTATAATCATTATTATTATTGATAATGATCCTCCTATCAGATCGATCTATATGTTACGAAAGCCGCCTCTAGGGTTACATGAAATTGTTTAGAGATCTCTCGATGTGGTTTAAACTAAACTTCAAATAGGAATTCAATATGGTTGTAACTGGTTGCAAGTCTTGTGTTACGATGGATCAGTAATAGGCTGTAGAATCACCAACCTATAGGCTTTAGTAGTTATAAGAATTACAATCAATTATTATCGTATTGGATTCCTACTGAAATCTAATCTAAACCACCTCGAGAGATCTCTAATCACTTCCATGTAACCCTAAAGGCAGCTCCCATAACAATATCGATAAGTCGGTTTCCTAATCACGTAACACTATCCCCGTGACTTATAAAAGTATGATTTATTTGATCAGGATCTTTATTAGTCATGTTATCAAGTTTTATTTCTTGAATGGAAAATGAAGTTAGGTTATATTCTAAAAAACGGTTGACCGAGTATTATTAAGGGCTTGTGGTTTAGTGGTATAAAACCTCTCTCACTTGGACATAACATTTATTGTGAATGCTGCTTGAAAAATGGTGAACTCGGAATCTGTAATCAGGGTCTATGTTTATACCATTTTGGCGATACTAAATCCTGAAAACTGTATTTTGAAATACAATATTTTATAAAATCTGATATTGGGATTCCGTTATATTAACACAAGGATTAATTATACTAAACTGAAAACGGGAATTCGTATACAGGCATTCGAATCCGCAACAAGACAGATTTTCACTACTAAGCTGAAAAAGGAAATTGATAAACCATTATTAGATAGTTTTTCCAGCCGAACTGAAAAATAGGGTTTCATAATCAAAGCCTAACCCTAATTCATAAGGTAGAAGATGACCTGATACTTTTTTGTAGATAGTTGATAGATACCTACTGGATTGTAATTCCAAGGACAAATCTGGATGTGTATCGATAGCACCTCAGTTATATGGGGTATGCGCGGAATAGCCCCTGAATCCTCTCAGTGGGCTTATCATAAATGCCATCAAACGATGCTTCATTACAACATCGGGATCAAATGGTTCCCCGGGCATACCGAGATCGAAGGCAACGAAGTAGTAGATCGTTTAGCTAACCTAGGAATATCGGGTTCAATAAATACTGGCTTATCAGCGTTGCTGATAATAAGTAGTATCTGATTTGATCTCAAAGCTAGATGTCGATATATAGAGATGTCCTGGTGGGCTTCAACAAGCAATATGATCTCCCCAGGATATAAGATATAGAGATCGGTATACAAGGTTGTTGAACCATTTACTCTTCAGTTTCCACGCGGAACACTTCATAGACTTTTAGCAATGCAAACTAGCTATAGTGATTTTGCAGCTTATCATATCAGGTTTAACTACAAGAACAGCTGCAACGAATGCTTATATAGCAGTGACAAGATCCCTTTTCACTTCTTCCAATATCCAATCAATAACGAATCGCAAGCCGACTAGCTTCTCGCACCCAATCAACTCTGTTCCAAATGCAATACGATTGAATATATCAATCGCCTTTTGTGTATACAAAACAGTTTCACAAAGCTTTTCTTTGGAACTGGGTTTTTTATTCAGATCTATACTAACTTCGCCCAAAAAGAGACGAAGACAAATCGCTCATTCAATATAAAGAAAAGCACTTCACTATTAACATCAAGCCAAACCAACCATCACTTGTTGATCTCCCGGTCCACAACGATCACTCTCATTACTCATCGCCCCCCGAATAACTGCTCACCGGTTTCAAAAAGGCCCCTCTCAGAAACCAATCAGATGTCCTATCGAGCGAATCGATTCGGAGCGTAGTCGAAGAGGGGAGCAATACCCCTAGGGAGGTCATAGATTAGACGTTGATTACTATAGATAAATAAAACAAATAAATACTGAGTTGTAATTACCAATCCCTGGGAGAGTAAAATGAGATATTTGACCAATAAAAGGCTTCTAGAAAACACCTGCGGTATTAAACAAATGCTTATTATTGGATACTAAATTCAACAGCTCGTTGTCAATTGATTGCGGCTTGTGTATTATTTGTATATAGCTCATTGGGATAGAATTCAGACTAATTGTCACTGCACAAATCGTCCATTGAGCGTTCAGAGTTCGAATTGTTCTTTTATAAATTCGAAGTATCAAATCTATAGTCGTTCACCCAACTCACTCTTCTGTCCAAATTGAGGACTTAGAACTTCTCTCTTTCTCCTATTATTAGCATTCTATAAGCTATCACACAGATTTTAAAAATAGTGTTCTATAATATGTAACAGAAAACCTGACTTTCCTTTGACCTTTAGTGTACAAGTCATTTGTAGAGTAATATAGTTTCTTTTTGCCTAGCCTATTGGGCCAGATCATTTACTCATGTATATAGAATGTAGTTTTTCCTATCTACAAGTGTCTTTCACTTGTAGATTATAAGTCAGTCATACAAACTCTTCCTTAGATATTTACTAAGCGAATATTTGAGAAAGAGTGTCTTGTGATCAGAATAACATGTGACTTCAATCCGTAATGAATAGTCATATGAATCTTAATACGATACTCTAGGTTTAATAGCCTAACTGAATATCGTATAAATTAAAATGCATATCTTTAATAGCCTTAGCACTATCTGGTGTAGGACTCAAAAGATGTTATGATTGTCATAGCTTACTTCCAGCTTCTACTGAAACGCATATCGAAAACTCTGCGTTTAACCAATAGATTATACCTTCTGTAGTCAGAGTATAAATCCAGGAACTCCTATTAAGTGCTCGATGTTACCTCTCTATGACTACAATCATCTTGTCTTGATCTTTACAAATAAAGCACATAGATTGTAAATAATACCAATTATCGATATACTCTCAAACAGACTCTATTCCTTTCAAAACCGATCAAATTTCTCTCCTATATTGACGATATTGCGCTAATCACAAACTCGTCCTCATGGAAAAAGAATATCAGACTTTTTGAGAAAGCCACAAAGCAAATCTATGAACTTAGTTCGAAAAATGCCATTCAATTCGATTTAGCAAAAACGGAATTAATGCACTTCTCAGCAACCAAGC
>PHWZ01000203.1:0-63703 GCA_004379285.1 Botryotinia calthae | reverse complement strand
CCTCACCATTCACACAAACCGCACATATAAACACACCTCCCTATCCACTATCAAAAAATCCACCGTTTCACATATATTCAACACATCTAACAAACCCAATATATCAACACAGCATAGCTCACTTCACTTCATTTCATACTTCACACTTCACACTATATTACACCATACTATACTATACCATAAACCACACCACACCACACAATTCTACAGGGAAATACCCTCTAAATATGGTCCCGCTCCTCCCCACCCGCTAAGCGAGAGATGGTTTACATATATATGATATATGATATATTACATGGTTCTTCGTTCTTCAATATTATGCATTTTCTTATCTCTAACGTCTAACGTCTAACGGGAGGATGGGATTTTGATGGGGGGGGGTTCTAGATTTTTTTGGGGATTTTTTCTGGATTTTGTAGAGGAAAGGGGAGGGGATTTATTGGGATTCGGGTGATGGGTGGTGAGATGTGTATGGGTATGGGTATGGATGAGTTTTTAAGGTGGAAGATGTATGTATGTATAATATGTATGTATGTGCAAATGTAATGCTATTGAAGTAATATACAGGTAGGAACTCTTCCCAAATCCACATCCACATCCACATCCACATCCCTGTACATATGCAAGCAAGCCCAAAGAAGCAATGATAAATCAAGTCTCAGACTAAAGATCATCACACTTCACTCAAATGAAGTCCATCTGAAAGAAACTCCCTAAATAATCAAGATGACGTATTTTCCAGCCAGTAACCCCAAACGCCATGGTAGATGGTAGATGATAGATAAATAATACAAATGCAAAGTGGTATCTGTTATCCCGCCGCTAAAAAAAGAAAGAAAAAAGAATCCACGTTTTGCTTTCTCGGCAATAAATAAGCAAGGTTCCGATGGGAAGTTGCTTCAAAAATGAAAAGGCGTCTGAGGAATGGGTACATCATTACTTCCTCCCTATCATATCTTCATAACCGTTTCCTTCGATCCCCATTACGAGTCATTATCTCATTCCATTCCTAATTCAAAGCTGTGATGGCCGCTCCCACAAGCGTATCCAACGCGCTCCCATCAGTCTCCACACTGTACACTGGTTTGTTGGCGCCACTCCACACCAATCCGAGCATATTATCACTACTAGTATCATCGCGAATGATACTCTCTGCATTGAGCGCTAGGAAATCTCGATACTTAGCGAGTACATCGGCATCCATACCAGTAGCTCTATTGATCATGAATGCGAGATTGCGTGTGAAGACACCTTTGAATTGCTGTTCGTCTCCATTACAGGCGTTAGGCTCGCAGGCCTTTTCTTGTAAGATTCCTGCAGAGGTTGTCATTTTTTCGATGACTGAGTTGGCGATCTCTACCGCGAGTGCAGTGTAGGAATGACTTCTTGTGCTCCAGGTGAGTTCGGTGAGACCGGAAAGGATGATTCCTTGATTGTAAGTGAATACAATTTTTCCGTTGTTTTTACATGTGTTCATGGAGATGCCGTCGTTGAAGAGATGAGTAGAGGGATTCATGGAGGTAGTGGTATTGGTGATAAGGAAGTCGTAGGCAATGAGAGCCTGAGAGTAATAGTAACCTTGACCTTCGGAGTTTTTCCTCGCGGGGAGGCGGTTGGCGAGTTTCGCGGAGGCGGTGAGGTAGAGTTCGTTTTCTACGCTGTTGACGCCGGAGTGCTCTTTGTCTCACCTGATTCATTGTTAGTATGTTTGCTCGAATTTTGAAAGATTGTTTGTGAAAGGGCCACATGATGAGTTGCATAGGAATTATGGCGTGATTTGTGTTAGGGGAGATTGGTGGTCATTCAACCCATAGTGAATGGAAAAGAACATACCATAAGCCACCACAAGGAGTATTACCATAAACACTCTTAGGATCTTCATAAATCGCAGCCGCGGTATTGAGATAAATCTCATTTCCAGTCGCATCATAGACCTGAATCCAAGCCAATACCCACCAAAGTTCATCATCATAGTAATCATTAAGAAATCCCTTCGCATACGCTGGAGCATGCGTCAAGATTGTCGCAAAAAGATCAGGCATCCATGTAGCTGTAGTCGGGTATTTTCCATAGTAGTTCGCCATCATTGTAAGGACATTGGCGGAAGGCCACCAATGAGGGGAGAACTTTCCACTGCTGTCATAGGAGCCCCATAGTCCAGATGGAGCATTCCAGTAGGTTTTCTGGAGAGCATTGATGGCGGAAGAGGCGTAATTCTGAAAGTCGGCGCGGGTTAAGCTATCTTTTGAACTTGCACGCTTAGCTAAAAAAGAGAACTCGGAAGCTCGCTGGATCTTTGTTGGGATAGCTTCGACAACCGAAGAAGTGAGGGCTGCTGCAGACAGCGATACCAAAATATGTCGCAGAGAGATATGCATGTTGTTTGATAGTACTTGGAATGTGGAAGAGGTTTCGTGCGTTGTTCTTAAGCAGGTTTCAGGACGTTATGAATCAATTAAAATTCGATGATTCACATCACTTTCCTAAGTTTCCTTTTCTGTGAATGACCGAGTAGAAATATAAAGTTTGATGTAAATGACTTCCTGATTTCTCTGATATGCCTCGCGCCAAGGCAAAAGCCAATAAAGTCACGCTGTTAATTTGCGAAAGAGATGAAGGAGTAATAGGATTGGACGTTCCTTCAGAGCATTATGGTGAGCCGTGGAGCGGGAATCAGCAGACTTTATATTCAAGCCCATGATGGCCGCGGGAGTTCCCAAGTAAGCCAAGGCCCAGAATTCTATGGCATTGCTGAAAATCGGTCGGGAGATTGGTTTCTCGATCTTACTGACAGGAAGCCTACAATTCTTTCGAGGTCGGATTGCGGGCTATGTGGCTCGAGCGTTTGTGGTCCTAAAATTGTATCTTTTCGGGGATTTAATTCCAACAAGTCAGGGGTTTAAACGACCCACTACAAAGTAGCTACAAGGCGATTCCACACTGGTGAAGATCAATTGTAAAGCAGTTGAGCCTTGCTCCAGAATTTTGGTGTCTCATCTTCATATAATTGGATGATGTGAGAACGAGTGTTCATAGAATGGATCTTATGATTTACATTGGATGAGCTCATGGGAAAATCTCAAAGTAAATCTCGAGAGGGGGTTGGAAGAGAAAATCGCAATTCTGGACCATTATCAATCTGTCTGTCAGTAGATGGTCTACAGACGATCTGAAATTCCCAATAATGTTCGCGGTATGAAAACATCGAGACCCAAAAATCAATAAATAATATGGTCCGTACAGCAGCTCAATATATTTTACCGTCAATTTCTATGGCTTGGCCGGCGCGAAGACATAGATGAGCTCAGCCAAGTATCGAACCGATTGTTGGTGCTTTCAAGAGCACACTTTCTCCGATTGGTGAGTTGTAGGTGAAAGAGCCTAGCCCCCCATTCTATAACTGTTCCTATACTGATTGGTCAGTGTACTCATCCCACTTTTCTGCATTTGGCTAGTATGTTAGTTGAATGGATTTTGATCACAGTTTTTCGTGTTTCCAGCGTTGGTACCCAGTGGACGGGTAGAAGAAAAACGCCTGACCTTGTCAGATCTATGCCGCGAAACGAATTTGTACAGAATTGTGACATCTATGGACTCAAGGGCTTGTTCAATTTCCAGAAAGGAGTTTGAGATCTCTTTTTTCGTTTCATAGCATTGACCAGTAGCTCGAAGAATGCGGCTGAGCAGTTTCAAGTTCTCGATTCAGATGAACAGCCGTTGCGTTTAGATAAATGTATAAATTGAATTCCTCATAGAAGGATTTTGGCCAAGATAATTCGTAGTTTTCGTATGGATGGCTCCAATTTCGGTAGGTCGATTCGTTTTGAAACGATATGAGAGCGTCGATGTTGATTGAGGTTGATTGAGGTTGATTTTTCATCTCGCGATGATAGATGTTCTGATTTGTCATTTGGCCGGCCGTTTTAACATAGCGACGGTAACGTATCGAATTATTAAAGCGGCTATGAAAACTATTCTTCGACTAATCGCACTCAATACTTAACTATATTATCTTATCAAATGTCTTCTTCACCGGGATCCTTGGTAGCAGCAGGAGTAAACGACGAGGTAATTCTAACATTAGCAAATGCGCCACCATATAGCTGGGCGTAATCTTATTAAGTTACTTTTTGTCTCAAGCCAGATCTTTAAGGTTAAATCAACGTTGAAGTGGACCATGTAGCCCCAGGTTTAAGGTGATGGCACTATCGAGGAAAGTGTTACCGCCGTTCAGCAAGAAGGCTACGCTGCTCATAAGTTGCATGAGAGGGTACGCTTATGAAATATCATGGTATTTTACGCAAAATGGTGTGGGTTACGCTTCCTTTTGAACCTAGCGGTCTTCTCAGAATCTCGTATTGGTGTACCAAAGGAGTGGTGTAATCTTAAACCCATGACATTCACAAGTTCGTTCCGGTGATTCCGTTGGAGGAAGACAACTCCTCGGCATCTTTACTTTCACCATGTACTAGATCTCTGAAACTTCTTCACTGAACATTGAGGGCATTCATGAAGTTCAGCCTCAGGCTCCTTCTCCATGACCCCTGGAGGTTGATTGTGCTGTGCTTTACCGCTTCGGCTTTAGTTGCTCGATTTCCAGTTTTTTCATAATTTGAGGAAGTCACGTCTTAGTTATGCTATTACGAAAAAGAGTACAGGCTGGAGTATAGGCCAATTGGAAATTACAAAGTAAAAGATTGATAACTTGCCCGATATCATTCATGTATATCTATGTACCCAAAACACCACAAAAATGAAAAATTTACATTTCCAGACTTCGCTTCGTCGCTCTCATAACACTCCTGCAATATGCATACCTCACCCTATCCTCTTCCAGCCCAACCAACCCCTCAATCGTTGTTCCCCTCGGACTGCTAAACTGTTCTCTAATCTCGTCACCCGTCATTCCTTTCGACTTCTCTTTTGTCCTGTTATTTGCCTTCCCATCTCTCTTTCCATCATCACCACTACTCTCTTCACCCTTACCCTCCAACAGCCCCACCAAGCCCTTCTAACTCCTCACCAAGATATCCCTCCCCTCACTTCTCTTAATCCCCTCCTTCACACCCCCATCTAGTATCCCGTCAAGAGCCACTGTCAAAAATGCCATGCTAGTGGCCGCCATCACACTGGCCGCATCATATTGCCCCGGTCCCACTTCCACTATCGATCCTATATATCTAAAAATGTAGCGAACAATAGATTTATTTTGTTGTGAAAGAACCATCGAAGGAGATATTTCCACTACGGTATTTGACTTCCCGAAACTGGCTGCTAAACTTGGCATTGCGCGGACAATAGCAATTTCTTTCCCTTTGCCTTTTCCGATGGAAGATTCTGAGATTCCGAGCGCAGCAGTCATTTTTTCTACTGGCGTCCCTACTGCTACACTAATCACCAATTTCCCTCCCAATGCCTCTTTCACTCCCTGAAGTGAGAGTACTGCCTCGATTGTATATGGTTTACACGCCAATAGAACAATATCCGCCTTCTGCATAGCTTGAAGCACCCCGTCATTCCCAACTAGGATATGAACACGTGATTCACTCGAGTGGAATTGTTTGCGCAAGCGTATCACGGATGCCATTGTGTTGACTGTAGCGATAAATGTGTTTATATTTGAATCTGTAGCAGCGCCTTTGGATTTCGCGTTGAGAATACCAGTGAGGATTGAAGTGCCCATTATTCCTAAAAAAAATCATGTCAGGTGACTTCTCAAGGGATACATGAGTTGTGCTATGTGTGGCCTCTCACGAGAGTACAGGCAGATGAGAAGCATAGGAGAGATACATACCACAACCAACGATAGCAAGCGTAAGTCCTCCATTCTCCTTATCTTTGTTGGACATGGTGCGATCTGGGGAGGTTGGAGAGGAAGACATGATTGCAATATCTTGGCGTGGTTGTGGGTGATACTCAAGATATATATATACAATCCGTCTGCACGTCAATTTTCTTCCTGTTTGGATAAGTAAAGTATCTTAGAGAAATTCAGACGAACCCACAATTACGAAATTTATCAATTTCGAGCTTCCTTTTTTTGGAAATTAAATTGCTCCCTGAAGGAGGGGATGAGGCAAGGTTTACGGCCGCAATCCAACGGCGCTAACCCTATATGGGGATCCTGCTTACATTTATGTGAGGTATCTCATTCGCGGAATAATGAATGATAATTGATCCATAATTGTTGTGTATTGTGAATAATTAGGCAACTTGGTCACACATAAGCTGTTGGAGAATACTTACTGTATTGTACCAGCAGATGTAAGGGGCTCGGCTGCGTTTATTACACAGAAGTTGTTGTGTAAAAATAATCTTGATCTGTGCTGAAGACGTGAGAAATGAATAAACCTATTCAGATAAGCTTCCGATTGATCATCGATGGAGACACGTCTAGCCCGATGAATGAGTGGATACCTTTTATCTCTGTATGGGGGCCATAAAAGTCCGCGCAACCGAAGACAAAAAGCTTGAGTAGTTCTGTCGTGATGGAAGAGCAACATGTGCAAATTCCTGTGAAGGGCAGTAGCGATGTGTCTCTGGGAAACGGAGGCACAATCGGTGTTTTGCCGAAAGATTCAATGGCAAATCCTACACTCAAATTCCACCACGAACCCTTGTTGAGCCCCAAAACACTTATGAGATTATTGGAACTTGAGAATATCGATGGAGAAGATACGACAACCGAATTGCGTTGTAGCATCAGCACATGGCATGTTGACCATATACCATCTTACCATGCCATATCCTACGTATGGGGCAGTACAGAATGTATCACCACTTTGAATGTTGATGACAGACGCCTAAACATAACCAGAAATGGGGATTACGCGTTGCGACAAGCAAAATGATTTGGTGTCCGATATGTTTGGATGGATTCCATATGTATTGACCAACACAACATCAACGAGAAACGTGATCAAGTGAAGATGACGGGGATCATATCTCGAAACAGTTCCTGTGTCTTGGCTTGCGTAGGGCCACATGATGATGATAGCGAGCTTGCAATGAGATTGTTCTGCAAACCCAGTATTTTTAAGCCAGGAATAAGCAACATCGATGGAGCCTCTTTTCCTACTATGATGAGAGATACAATTGAATCTCTGGTATGGGCCATCAACACCCAAGACGTCAGAAAGAAAAGACTCCTGAGATCATTTTTCACCTTCATGGAGAGGTCCTACTTCAAGCGAGTATGGATCTTGCAGGAAGTTTCTACTGCTAAAACTGTGGTTATTTGTTGCGGAAGTGACCATCGTCCTATAAGTGAGCTTTACACACTTCATCACAAAATCCACAGTCTGATGGTGAATAGTAGCCGGCCTTTTTCGCCCGATTTCTTGATCGTCATTGCTTTTATGGCAATGCATCGACAAGGGATGACAAAAGCTCCCATAGTAGACTGGCAGGACAGTCGTTACGACCCTGCTACAAATTCTTGCTGGGGCTACTGTGCATATCCTTGTTATCGATACTTGGCATATGGGGCTGGCAAAGCAGATTCCTGTTTCCTTTCACTACCTCTATTAGAGTTGACACGGGACTTACAATGCCAAGGTGCTCGGGACAAGATATATGGAGTTCTTGCCATGATTGATTGGCAAGATGTGTTGCCTATTGACCAGACTACACGGCAGATATTTCTGAGCTAGCAGTTCTGGGAATGACTAGAATAATTGAACAATCACAATGCTCGACAAAGAATTGCTCAAAAAAATGTTGCTATCAAGGTGCGGCATTACGGCTCGCCTCCTCATTTACGCAGAGTATGAAGCTACCCTTCGCGAACAAGAATCCAGAGCGTGTAGATATAAATCAGCACCCAGAGCGAGAGTTCAGCCTTGGTGATCCTACCAATTCGTTTCCAGAGGACGCAGAATAGTTTTCTTGTAAAAATTTAAAAGGTACGGACAATCATTGGAAGCTCGATGTTCGACCTGATTATAAGTTTCATGAGAAGGGTATAGAAGAGGAAACGGGTCGCATGTTCCATCGTGATAAAAGCGGGCGCTGGCCAAGAATTATCTTGGCTGATTTCGGAGACGAGATCCAGGGAGATTATGTCAAAATCACGGATGACGAAGGCGGCCTGGTAGGGCTGCTACCCCAAGCTACACAGCAGGGATACTTTCTTGTTACTCGGGAGTACACACAATTTGACCGCAAAGCGCCAACCAAAACTCGATACGAAATGCCTCGCTACCTAGTGTTACGAGAGCATAAATCGAACCGTCATTCGATAATTGGGCAAGCTATAATTGTGTGAGGATGCGTGGCCTCTAGTACTACTATTGGCCTATGGTTCGACTCACAATTTGATGTTCGCGATGCTCTCGATCTGACAATTTCTTGGGCACAATGTCCCGCCTACCAGAAAAAAGATTTTTCTTTGATGACTTGGATTATGGCCAAAGAGTTATTAGATCTGAAGGTCTGTCGGTTCCCATCTTCATACGCATCTACGGTGCAACATAACGGATGGGGAATTAAGATAGATTGGGCGTCAGAGACTCGGATTTGATCCTTGGACAGCAAAAAAGACAGGAGGATTTAAGACGAGATTCAAAATATGGTGTGTAAACTATGTAGCTCAAATTGAAATGAAGCGAGCGAGAAGAAATGCTAAATATAGATCTGCGAAACAAGAATAAGGCTTGAAGAATGCGCGAATCTACAGGCTTTGGGATTCGCCGGCAACATGCGATAAATCGTCTAGTTGCAGTATCAAGTTCAAAAGATATACCCGACTCGCTCTAAAAAAGCATGTACACGTACCGTAATATATGAAATCAAGAGAGATCTAGCCAAACCTGGTAGCTTAATGATAGGAACTTATAGATACTTGCATATTCACTTCGTCTAATGAACCCCCATCTCCATTCTCTACCCCCCATGATTTCCAATGCTCGTACTTTTAAAACTCTGTACTTGTAGTATTTCTGCAGGGGAAGTTAAGAGTTACGAAAAGCAGTGGTTGAAACCTTTCGGAGCCAAGTCAATTTTCAGAGTCGGAATAGGTTTTTGGCTCTGTTGCTCTACCTATGGAATGGGCGGAGACAAAAATGGGGAGATGGAAGTGAAAAGTGCAAATAATGACGAGAAGACATTGTATTTTAAAATAATTTTATAATTAGTTCGGGTTCATTTGATGTTTCCACGTGATAAGTTTGATAGTCCAAATCTGATTGATTCTCTTCTATTCGGGAATATCCCATCTCGATTCTTGATGACCACTTTCCAGATTCACTGAAAACGCTTCCTACCTCCGATATTGGTTAGAAAGATAATAAGATCGACTCACTACACGCTATCTGAATCAAGAACTCCTCTATTGGGAAAGGCCAGATGTCGAGCACTAAACTTAGGTAAAGACACTAATTACCTAGGTACTGTACAGTACTAGTGAATACTAGTAAATACACCACACGTGATTTAGCTACGGTGAAACATGATCTCACTATAACAAATTACTATTTCACTGCATCCTCATGCTTTTACTTTTTGGTTCCGATATAAATTGAAATTGATCAAGCTTCAAGTCAATCCAAGATAAATCAACTCGAAATCAATTAGACTTCAATACGACTGAAATTCAAATCAACAAAACCACAACAAAAGATGTCCGACTCCGACGCACCTACCAACGTGTCCGTTAGAGATCTCGACTATTCTGGACTCAGAAAAGCCATCGATACAAGACTCAACAAATATTTCGAGAAATTGGACGCACCAGAATCTCACGAGAAACCCAAGGCCATTCATCGTAACGACTTTTACAAATTCACAATCCGTGCAGAAGAGCCAAATGTAGAATTTGTCAAGTTCGTGCCAAAATTAATGTGGTGTAGCAAACAGAGAGTCTACAAACATGTTTCTCGTGAACGGGCTTATGAACTTCGCATTGTTCTTGATGAGTTCTGTGAGGAATGGTGTAGTCAATGGTTGATCGGTGATGCTGGAATATTCTTTGTGCAGATTCGTACGAATCTTCGCAGAGGTAGGAACTTGTGAACCTAGGGTTGTTCCTTCCGACTACTGGGAAAGTCAATCGCGTGTAGCTACTTGTGGCTCCAGACATCTAGCCACACGTCATTCTCAGGGTGATCCTTAGCCACAACAAATGCAAGAGCAAGCGGGACGTGAAAAGCTTTGGTTTTCTACAGCGTATCCTGATAATATGAACTTCAAACTAATACTATTCTTTTTTCTTTCACAACCAGAAACAATTTAAACCCGCCGACGCCAGAATAAGAGTAGAACATATCTTACTCGAGACTCAAAGTTCCTCAGACTTGCGGAAGTATGGAACGTGGAACGTTTCCAAGATTTCTCACTGAAGTAGAATTGGGAGCAAAACTCACCGATACTCTTGCGAATGGGAGTGAAGATCGTCTTCGAGCTATTATGACCGAAATTGTCAAGGACGAAGGCTGCGGATTTCCTATTTACAATGAAAACTATGAAGAAGCAGTTTTTTTGATCAACATTGATCCTTCAAAGCTATCTCATAATAATCCGCGAAAGATGATCACGGCATACACCTTTATGGATGTAGAGGAAATTCGGAAGTTCCTTTGGGTTTTGGGTTATGTATACTGTATCGACCAAGATACTCGTGGAGCCAAAATTCGTTGCGACCTCCATTTGGTCGGTCAGACAGTGGTCACGCGAGTCAAGGAATGGGAACAGGGTGACTCGGATTATGATGACTTTGGAGATGAGGACGAAGATGAATCACTATTTGAAGAGGTACTCAATTGCAAAACAGATGGTGATACCGTCTGGACTCGAAGGATCTGGTTCGCATTCGAACAAATGAAAGCTTCACAACTTCGAAGAGTTATACACATGATATGCGGAGGATTCTACGAGCTGAAGTTGCCCGCAGAGGAGGACTATTTCAATGATAAAGGGGATCTGAGTTCGCAGCGTATACTCGGAACAGTGTTTATAAGAGGCATTGATGTCGTCTTGACGCATGAAGCCGAAACTTGCGACATGCTGGAGGCAATGAATACCGGTGAACTTTCAAGAACCCTCAGACATTTGTGTAATGCCAGAATTCTCCTAGGAACATTGAACGAAAAGCGAATTACTATAGATGGGAGCACAATTACTCTGACTCTCTGTGAAGCACCCAAGCCGCAAGTTAAGAGCCCGAATAAGAGCGAAGAACAGGATCTAGCAGATAAAAATCCAGAAAAAGAGGAAAATAATAATTATGCAATGGAAATTGAAGCATCCGACGAAGAACTGTATGATCCTGAATCCCCCACTCCTAGAAAGAGGCCAAGACTATGGGTTGAGACGAATCAGCTACTCAGATAGATACTGTGGTAGTATACTTATTAAAACAGCTCCCGAGAAGATGGTAAAATCGAGATCAAAAAGTTGACGGCCAGTATAATTCTCGTATATTGGGATTGCATGAGCAGCCGGCCAATGACATTGATTAGAAAAGTACATAATTAAAAAGTTTATCATTCATAAAGATCTGACAAAACAGTGAATTTAAACTGACCAATTTCTTTTTCCAGAGATTAACTTGCAGAGATTTATTCACAGAATTGCTTCTCAGTGTATCTAAGCGAACCGCGTTCTTGTTCTTTCATTACTACTTAAGCACACCTCAATGATTTATTCCGTCATCAGACTGGAGCGCATTACTGATACAGCTTCATCAATATAACGACAATGGCGAACCCAAGACTCAAGACCGCCTTCGACGGGATGAACGCTCCAAGACTTCGAGAACTTCTCAACAAATTGTGTGAGTGTGGAAGGTTTACTATTGAAGACCCGACGGGCAAAATTGAAGTGGATGGCCGCAAAATCATCATCTTGAACGGATTGATCGACCTTACTGAAAGCAACGATAGCGATGGTGAGGGCCAGCAAGACCATAACGGCGGGATTGCAAGTTACAACGACAACGAGGACGAGCTTGCTAAGAAAAAAGGAAACGATGGAGAAGTTTCAATCATTGACAACGCGACTTTGTCAGAGCTCGAAGCTCCGGAGACAAACCAACAAATGGGCACAATGGGAGAGCAAAAGACCGACAAAGACGACAAGAAAGCATTTGAAAACAAGGAAGGATGCAGTGAGGAGGAATCAGAGACTGACTCATGGGATAACTCTGATGATGACAACGATGTGCCAGCTTTGCGGAAATGTGAAATTAAGGAACTACTTTTGTCAAAGAAGGATTATCTAAAGGAAATTTATGTTTCAAAGAAAAGAAATCTGAAGCTGTTCGAGTGCGAAAATTGTGGTTCCGAATTCAATATCGAGGAAAACGAAAAGGGCGATTGTTGCTTCCATCCAGGTATGTATTGAAGTGTTCTGTCTCCATAGGAAGTTTGATCACTGACCCTTAAATTCTAGGTGAGAGAGAACTAGATGCTAATTATCGGGAAGGCTATAATTGGCCGAATCATGGAGAGCCGTGGAAGAGTGTAGATGATCCGGAGTATGCAGATCGTTTTATCTGGAGTTGTTGTGAGGGTGATTCAAATGCGGAGGAGTGTATATCTACGAGACATAAAGCATTGGAGGAAGGAAGCAGCAAGAGAATCAGAACTGAGGCCTAAAAGTTTGTTGTGGTTGTAGCGACGACGGCATTGTCATTGCATACCACAATCTTCATCTTGATCTTCCAAATGCAGATGATTCTCTTATGTTGGAGGATGAATCTTCATGGGAAAAAAATATGATGAGGGTTCTTTACATAGATTGACAATCCCAGCTATTCATCTCACCCACTGCTTTTGACCTGACAAATTGTATGTTGTGTTCGCTGCTTATTTGATGCAAAGAGATATAGTCGTGTCTTGCAACCATCTCAACAATTGAATCATAAAAGTTGCACAGGCTTTCTTCAAACTTCTTCTATTGTGCACATAAATGAATATTCTTGAACAAATTTGTTTTCAAAGAGTGAAGAGCTTGCTCTCAAAGGGCTTGCTCTTATTCGCCACAAGATGAATATGTGGTCTTGAATCTCCTTAAATCCTTGTCATGTCTTGGATGAATTTGTTCGTAGGAATTTCTGGAGATATCGTCAAAATTCACCTCTAAACTATCAACATTTTCTTCTTGCAATGAGCCATGCCGTGTGTAATCAAATTGCCGAGTTGATCGGTGCCTCGAGCTTCTTTCAAAAAGATTTTCTTTTCCTTCTCAACGACTATCTTTATAACCTAAGCACAGCTTCAGGATACGCAGCTTTTCTGTTTTCGTCTTCAAAATTTGAATCCCAGCGAGTAAAACATGATTGACTCAAGACTATGCGAAGAATTTGAGAAGATGGATGCTCCACAGCTCCGAAATCTTCTCAGGTTGATCTGCGACAACAAAGGCTTTACTTTGAAGCATCGTCATGGAAAGATTTTTATCAAGCCAGAAAAGGTATTCTTCGGAGTCGATGGCTTTCATGACGGCAAGCCTAGACTTGACAACTTTAGGGATTGCGAAAACTACACGGAAAGGGAAAACGATGTTGAAATCGAAGTTGAAGATGTGCCGATCAAATCCAAGTGCGAGATTTATGAGTTAGTCAAAGCCAACAAGAGGAAACACTCAGGCAGGAGCCAAACGATGTTTAAATGCGAGAACTGCTGTAGTGACTTCTGCATCAATAACAATCCGTCCAATGACTGCCTATGGCATCCAGGTAAGATACATCCCAAATATCTTATCCCACGCCTATCTTACTAACAATTACAGGCCAAAAAACAACGGATCTTGACGATATCATATGGGCAGATCATGATCCGAAGGAAGATGGAGCAATTGAATCTCTAATTGATCATCCGGACTTCGAGGATCGTTGGATTTGGTCTTGTTGTTCACAATTCGGAAGCGATTGGGGTTGCAAAAACACGAGACACAAGGTGTTGGAAGAAGTCAAAGAGCCCAGAAACACATTTGAAACGACCGCTGAAGACTCATCGAATGACTACACAGAGCTTGAAGGTTCCGATTCATCCGACGCATCCGAGGATATGGGACATGTTGAGAAGCCGGTGGCGAAGAGGCCCAGATATTGATTGCGATAGCGTGTACAGGAACCAGGAGAGTGTACGATGGTGACGAACTCAGTATATGAGCATTTTTGTGGTTGAGAAACACCAATGTCTTATATTGGGAGAGGACCTTGAGAGAATTGGGAACATCCAAAGGACAAGACCTCGAGGGTGAGATGGTGGAGAAATGAGTTCATGTGGGAGGGACGAGATATCGTGGTGGATGGCCGTTGAGCCAAGATAGATAGCCTTTGCAAATGAAAGCAACATCGACGACAATATACCTAAGCGTGGACTGAGTTTGAGCGTTTGTATCAAAATTTCATGAAATTGTTGCAGGATCAATCGCAATGTACGTGAAGTGGTGGTGCATTGTCTTTTCATCTTCCATACTTCACTTGATTGGCAGATAACAAATCAAGGTTACGTAAGCTTGGTGAAGATGCTGTGACCAGATGAGGGCAGCAAACCGTTCGAAATACAAACAATTGACATCTTCACTGACAATGATTCATTAATAAGTTGATACGGTCACATAAAATTGATGAACTGTATTGTTCCTTTTTTGGCTTTCAATACTGCCCTTCGCCATGTTGAGCTACGAGATAAAGGAAATCATCTCTAAGAGCTCTCACAAACAAAATAAAAGCACAAACTTACGCTATACAAGAAGAATTGCACATAGCGACCACGTCGGATATCAAAATGAAAGAAGGTGGCAACGACGATTCATTCTTAGTTGCCAAGCTTGGTACTAGGCAACGTATTGAGCAGGCAAAACTTCGAGCAGCTGAAAGAATAGCTCGTGAAGATGCTGCAAGACGCGTAGAGCAAACCCCTATAACACCATCGCGGTCACCATTTCCCTCATCGCCTCTCATCACAAATTCTCTACCATCTACCTCCAATCATGCATCAACAGCAAATATTCTTCTTCGATCGCCAACTACAAATGATGAACGCGTCGAGCGGGCTGATGCACTCGAGGCACTATCAAAGAAGATCGATAGGGCGGGGAACTTTGAGCTTCAGGAATTGATCATGAGAATGATATTGAAATGTCCAGGAGTAAAAGAAGTGGCGGAATCCTTTTTGGCATTGAAAGACGTGGAGGATATCAGTGAAGAAGAAGGTGAAAGGAAAAGAGATGATGCGGCGCAAATAGAGGATATAGAAGTGCATGATGTCAGTCACGTGATAAATACCCGCGACCATGGCACAGGCATCACTTCAAATGAGGATCAATATCGAGAGGTTACATTAGAAACCCAAGCACGCTCCGAATCCTCAACGACAGTCTCAAATTAGCTGATTGGTGAAGCAAATGCCAGGCAAGAATATGATTCATCAAACTCAGATCCAGCTCTTCGTCCAGAGCGCAGTTCGATATTGCAAAATAACGAGACTGCCAATCAGCCATGTACTCTGGAACGGAGAAGTCACTTTGACTCTGTGGACGCTCAAGGCTTAGGTAGCAGGCAATCTCTACCAATTCTCAATGGTGATTCACAAAAATACCCTGCAACGATCGATGGCGAAGGACTTGCTACAACAGCAACTCAGACAACCATGGATGCGTTTCCTACTCCTAATAACGGCACACTAAGAGAAGTTTTGTCCAGTACAGATATTTCGAAGGCACCCAACACTATTCTCAGCGGCATTGCTAAGGCACGTGAAAAAACCGTTGATGATAATTCTATGAGCGCGACTCCCGAAATCTTAATTCCCAGAGCAAGCGAGTCTGCTACGACTTCAGTGACTACTGATACACCGCAAGATGATATGTTTCAATTAGTCAATGATATTTCAGTCAGGTATCTTGCGTTAGCTCGTGCTTCTGGTCTCGCCAATTCCCCTTACGAACAACTTGCAGGTTTTAGACCTGGATTTCTACGCAGTTTATCCACTAAAGACTTTTCATTTGAAGCGTTCAACGATCTTGTTGACAGTTTTCGGAGAAACATTGAATCAATGCATGCGAATAATGATACCCTGGGAAACGTGAGGAGTCAAGAAGTTCGGGAGGATTTCAGTGGTGCTAGTGATCTGGGCAGCCCTATCCCCATCGATGTGAACGGGCAGGAGCTGGATGACAATTTGTCTCATATAGATGGCGTCAATCCGGAAGCTGGAGAAACCACAGCCATAGCAGAAGCAACGGATAGTGAGGAGGATGAATATGGCTTCCCAGATAACATGCCAAGTAGTCATTACAACTGTGATAGTTGTCGAAAACCAATCGTGTTACCTGAAGGTTCAATCGCTAGTTTGAGTTCAATACCTACCACATGCTTGCACTGCAAGACTCGAAAAGCTGCGGGGATCACACGTAGAAGACTGGGAATGAAATCTCGGTCAGCCGTTGTTGCAGAATCACCCATTCTCGAAACAAGCAATCAGCCTTCACCTGACCAAGTAGATCGATCTATTATAGAGACTTCATTATGTTCTTCGAGACCTGTTGCCGAGACATCAGCGCCATTCTCTGAGACCCCCTTGGAACCACTCCCAGAATCATTACCGGAACGATTACCGGAGCCACTGTTAGAGTCACTACGAGAACCACTTATAGACGACACAGAGCAACTTTCACATTCAATAGAGATCGAAGACAACGATTCTGGTGAAACGCCTCGGGGCTCTGGGTTAGGCCATAGAGACATTGTTAAAGAGGAGCATCAGGGAAACGATGTTACCGTTGAGCTTCCAGCATGGCCTAGTTCTGCAAGCCCATGTCTTTCTGCAAGTCAAGCTCTAGCTGACAGCCAAATATCATCAACAAGTAGGAAGCGCAAGGTTGAGTACATAGAGGGGGAAGCTATCTATTCTCATCCTATTGGGCCGAAACGACGCCGCGGCAGACCTCTGAAAAATTACCATACGATCGTCTTGGATTCTTCACCGGCAGATCCTTCTCAAGCTTCGACACCTTCGACACCTTCGACACTGACATCACGCGGAATTTCACAAGTGGGTCTGAGTGTCAAGAAAAGAGGCCGTCCAATTGGAAGTAAGAATAGAGTCAAACCGGAAACATTAGATTCGAATCAGGCAATAGATAGTACAGAAACGGTCAGGCCAATGGGCCAGCGTCAGTCTGCCAAGAAAACTCGAGAAATTATACGAAATACCTTCAACGGAGGACCAGATTCCATAGAAGACGCGACGGTCTGGTTTGGAGTACCAGCGCAGACCCAAATTAATTCTTGTTCAGCCACTGATTCTACAATTTCATACTTCCAGGAAAGCTCTGATCGGGTTATTCCAACAATAAGAGCTCGACAAGATTCTGATCCTGACTACACGCCAACATGGGAATCAGAAGTTCGGAACGGCACAATACCAAATGGTGATTCAACTTTGTCCTCCTTGTGCGGTGCAGTCTCGAATGTCGGTAATGCAAGCGGCGCAGTCGACAATACTTTGACTGGATCCTTGGAAGAAAATTTGAGAGAGCCAGAGAGTTATAACCCTCAGGGAAGAAGCTCTCAAGATGGACCTCAATTCATGAATGTTTCGCATCGTTCGGATATGGATATGGTCGTCAGTAGACAGGGTAGAGAAGTTCCCGTAACTCAGAGCTCAATATCTGACCATGAGCAATCTCGCTGTAAGTAACTGCAGCTATGTTGACCGAAACTCACTCGTAACAAGCAACTGGCCAATCACTCATGTACTCAAATCGCCCCTCTAATATCGGAGTTTCTCATCCTGGGAGAGGAATTTTTAGCACTAAGAACATTGCCTGGATAGCCACTGACTGATAACTCATCATCTACAGTATCGCTTGTAGGCGCGTTGCCCTGGAATACCTTGAATCAAGACCCTGCATTACCTACCCCTTCGCCAACTGTCCAGAGTCTGCAAGAACATGCTCCAATTATTTGCAGCGGAAAACGGGCTTGCAGACGCAAATGTAAATGCAATAAGAAGCGCAGACGCAGGCGAAGGCAGGAGCAGAAAAGACAAAACAAACTTCTAGCTAAGAACAACGGTGGTAAAAATGCCGTCACATGAATGGATTTTACACATAGCATAGCAAGGTACATAGTCTAGAGGGGGGAATTCAGGAGGTGTATAGCAGTGCATGATTGCATGGAGAGTTGAGGATTTGCAGAGATTTAATAAAGGAACCGAATGGATGAGATGTATGTCATGGATCATTATCTCTAGCCCTCTCAACGAGCTCTGCTTCATAGAAATAATCTGACGTAGAATCGTGGTCGCGAGATTTTGATGGAATGATAATGCGACACACATGGTCTCTGTTGTCTACATTCCAATAGGGTTCTTAACGTACACAAATCATACACGTTTATTCTGAGATGCATCAAGTCTAGGCTAGAATCGAATGATACAGAATGCACATCAATTTCATGTTCACGATTGTTTCCACTTTTTAGGTAATCTAGACTTAAGTACATGGCATGATTCCAAATGGCTATCGCCTAGCCAGCTTTAAAGATGAGTACCCAAGAGAAGATAAAAGAAGGGCGACGTCTACCTACAAATATTTTCAGTATTTCATATCAGGAAACCATCACCTCTCATATTCACAAACCATAATAGAATTCGTTCGTCTCCATTCTCTTCAAAATTAGTGAATTACCACTGAGGCCAATTGTTCCTTTCTATTTTCCTCGTCTATTGAGATCTTGAAACATAAATAGATCTCTCTTTCTCTCTAACTCCAAGAAAAAGCCATAAACACAACCATTTATTTCCACTCAACAAGATGAGCACCGCCGAAGCAAATCCAGTAACTGATCCCGAGACCCAAGGAATCATCGAAGATTCCATCGCAAGCATGTGGGCCGACGAGTCATTTACCGAATATGCGAACGATCAACATACAGAACTACAGATGTATATCGAAGAGCGCCGCGCCCATCTCAAGATTTTTGCCGAGGATCGTCAACTGTATCGACAGATGTATCTCGAGGAGCAACGGGCGCGTCTCCAGAAGGAACGTGTAGATAAATCGTTTGATACATTTTTACATCTCGTTACCTCGGCAATAATAGTGTATATCGCATACAAAATATTCATGTACTTTCTCTTAGTGTAAGAATTCTATACTCCTGAATAATTGGAATCTTGCTAATGTATGTTTTTTCGGATAGGGGAGTTTCCCTTCGCAATTCCGCTTCCTGGCAATGAACGGCTGTTCGATTACACAGAACATCTACCGTCTCTATACACAGCATTATTTCACATTGGTTGAAATCAGCAGTTCACACTCTTTAGGGCAATATCGGATGGACTGTTTGAAGGGAAAAATCGGTGGTCATGAAGTGAACAGCTTGTGAAATTGTGTTGAGAAGAGTAGCCGGAGACAAGATACAAATAATCAAAATGATATTATTCTCGCCCTCCCCCCATCTCCACATTTTCTGTTTTATGCTTAGAATGGTGATGTGCAATAATAATGGATTTGACACAATGGCTAAAAATATAACGCTTCAGTATCTCGAAGTCCGAAAACTTGTATACATGAAATGACAGGAACCATGAGGATCGTTAGGGAAATGAATTATCTGTAGGTTCTCTTTCCGGTAAAAAAAAGGACTTTCACAAAGTCTGCGTTCAAAGGTCTAACCTCTTACTATCTATCACTTGAGGTCACTAAAAATTCCATCACGTAACCCAACAAACCATCAAACAAACCGAACCCAAAAGCATAAAATCTCTGAACCCTATTATAACTCATATAACCATGTAAGTTTTAATTAAAGACCCTTTTTTTTTATAAGGGAGAAGACATAACCAAATAATTCTAACTCACTTGTTCAAGTGTCACTGTACAAGTTCCGACGCTTCAGGAACTCTAAGATCGTAAGGAAATAGAGCTATATTGCTTGGAATCAGGTAGCCTCATAATTATATGACCACACAATCATACAGCCCCCATTAAACATGTAGCTTGACACAGAGAAGAAGAGTTTGAACTCAATTCTTTGGCATAGAGTTGCCAGAAGAGATCCGGTAAGATTTCATTCTCGCAGACTCTATGAAGTTCTTGTATTTTTGTGTGCGTCAAGATTTCAATAGCTTTACAGTTTCTTACCGGTACAATCTGATCATACCCCCATCTCATCTCCCCTCGTCTCATCACAAAGAACTTCGCGTGATAAAGTTTCTATGCCTGAGTTTCAAGCCGCAAAAAGTGTATTCGTATAAAAGCCACTCGCCGATCCATTTACTTACGCACTGGACGGCTACACGGGATATACTCGAACTCGAACCCAATCTTCACCCCCAGGTCCATCTCAGTACCTATTGGTTTAAGGATGTTCTTCGCTCGTCACGCGCTCTATTTCTTCTTTTGTCCCTTTCCCATGACCAGTGCCCAGTTTCCTCTGATTAACAACACTACCACTCCCACTTCCACTGCGATTTTCAGAACTGGTATTTCTGCCCTCTTCGTCCAATGCACTTACTCCTCCAAACTCCTCATCATTTCTCTCTAGACCGCTTAATCTCTCAATCACTCCGTCGTTTCTCTCAAAGATTTTATCAATCTCTTCTAATTCCAATCCTTTGGTTTCGGGGAAATAGAGATATATGATTGGGATCCAACACGCATTTAGTACCCCAAATATTATGTAGGTTCTATATCCTATGTTATTCAATGCGATCGGAGTAATTTGCACAATCATGTAATTGAAAATCCAGTTGCATGCTGTTGAAACCGAGGAACCGCGTTGGCGAAGACGGAGAGGGAGGATTTCGGAAGGATAGACCCAGACCTAAAAGTGTAGAATAGAGGAGATTAGTAAAGCCAGATGCAGCTAATGGAGTAGGTAGGACTTTTTAGATATGGAGCCGTTATAAAACGCGGTAGTAAACTGGCGAGTTTATTCGTGTAGTAATCGAGAATGCGAATGCCACTCACTGTCGCTTGGAACCCAATAGTAAAAGCCCCTTCGAAAATAAACAGCATCACTGCAGCACTAATACCACAACCTTTTGCGATCGATGTATTGTTTTGCACATTATAGATCAATCCCGTTTGCACAATCATTACTGCTGACATGACCGAAATCATAGTCAAGAGTAGAGGGCGCCTCCCAACTCGATCAATAAGTAACCAAGGGATAAAACTCGCGGCAAAGAACCAAGTTTGGAGAAACCCAGACATAAGCGCACTGAGATGATCCGAGAATCCTAGGGAAGTCGAGAAAAGTGTATTGGAGTAGTATATCAAGGCATTTATACCGCCTAATTGTTGGAAAGATTGGATGGCGCATGCAATCAAGAAACGTCTTTGTGATTGGATTGCATCATTTTTGAACAGATCACCCCAAGAGCCTGTTCCTAATGATTCTTCAAATTCGCAAATGCGGACAATGTCTCTGTGTAAAGATTTGATTTGCTCCTCTGTCATGTGATATGAATGTAATCGCGCGAGAACATCCAAGGATTCATCCGTTTTCCCGTGCGCAGCTAGCCATCGAGGAGATTCAGGTACTATAGCGAGTAAACCAAGCATTGGTACTAAGAACATACATTGAAGAATCGTCGGTACTCTCCAAGAAAACGAGTCGATGTATGATTGCGTGAAGCCGTAATCGACCCAATACGCTAAGAATATTCCAAAATTCAAAGTCGATAATTGCATGCATACATCTGTGATACAATCAGTATCGTAATTCTCCTACGTTCGGTAATTTTCTTACACAGGCCCCTTGTTGCTTTAGGACTGAACTCTGCTTGGAAAACAGGAACAGTACTATTTATAAACCCCATCCCAACCCCAGAAACTACTCGTGCAACGATTATATGTGCTCTCGAGTATGCTGATGCTTGCAGTAATGCCCCAATGATCATGATCACTACTCCTATTCCAATTGATTTTTTTCTTCCAATATTCTCTCCAAACAAAGATGTGGCCACACTCCCGAGGAAGCACCCCACCTCATAGATAGCGACGATCAATCCGACGATAGTTGGATCAGGATTTTTGAATGTATCTTTGAACCCTGTTGCATTAACGAGTCTGCCCTGAACTGTTAGTTGAAGGGAGTCTAATGGCAGCGTATAAGCTCAAGGAAATGTATTGGAAATGTATTGGGAATGCATGGAATATAATTCACCCTCCCATCAATCCATTGTCATATCCTATGAGCAGAAACCCAAGACATGTTAAGGATGTCACAGCCGTAAACAGAGCTCGACCTTCAAGGTCTGGCATTGTGGTGGTGATCGAAAATGATTAGGAAATGCGGTGTAGAAACTTGGATATAGAGGTAATTCAAACAACTCGGTGGTATCGATCAGCAGATGTATACAGCTTTGAATATTTGTTGAAAATCGGTTCAGAACGCAATGAAGATGTGAGAAATTTTGGTAAATGGACTGCCAGTTTTGCCTCATATGTTTCTCATGTAACACTGTTGAGCGCTGTGGCGTTCGTTGTTGAATTATGAAAATTCGAGGTTCAGATATCTCTATTTTGTAGTGGACCTAGAATATCTAGCTTTATTAATTGATTAAAAAAAGAAATACGAATACATTGTAGATTAGATTGAATCCGGGGAAATAGTGAACTGGTGAAGAACTGGAGAAGGGACATTTCGGCAATTCAGACTAAAGTGGGGTAAGTGCGCGTGACTGAGGGGTAAAAGCCAGCAGAGAAGAGACCCTGGCAATTCTGTGAGTGGGACGTAATCTACGTGTTTGTTCAGCATGCAGCTCATCAAAATGTCAATTCAAATAAATCAATGTTTTGAATCTGTCAATTCTCAATAGTATAACCTAGAGTGATGAATTAATAATTGACAATCATACTGTGTTTGGAAACATACTTTATTAAGATTTCGCGGTTTTTAGAGCATTTTATGTCGATTCTGATGTGCCACGCTTATTAGTTGTCTGCCCAGCGCAGTAGCTCCTCGCTAAAAGCTTTTAATAAGGTTTAGGCTTGAGAGGGTGAGACTTCAATAGTACATCATAAACTTTTTTAAATTACGACGATCTGTTGATAAGCTCGAAAGGGGAAAGCACAGGATAGGAATTCCAATTGTTCGTTACTTCACCACAGTATGCTGGTCTAAATACCATAAATCGGAGGTAATGATGAGGACAGCGTGATATCGTAGAATTATAGAGGTCTCAATGCCTCTATCTTCATCCACAGCAGGATGATATCCAGAAACGAGATTTTTCACTGATAAAAATAGGTATGATTTGACCATATCTTTACTATTGTCAATTTCGCATAACAACCAGCGATAATATCATAACCCAGTAGCTAATAGCAAAAATGTACTTCACTGCAGTAACAAATAACAGAAAACATATCGATTGTATGGCAGTGAACAAGGGCCAAGAGATCAAGCTTCCTGCTATACAAATCGCAACCTTATAATCCCTTGTATTCAACACCGTTAACGCAACAAATTGACAATGACTACGAGAGAGCCTACCTGATAATAGGAACAGCGAGATGATATTATCTCGTACATCACACCGTACTATATTGAAGATCTCACAATGCTACACGCCTATGGAATGTTTCTCATTATTATGAGTTGTGATGTAAACTTTGCATACCTACGTGACTATGATGTGTGGGCCTTTTAATCTTGCCAAAATTAGAGACCCCACGCATGCGGGAAGGATTTGAGTGCAGATATCGATGAAAAGAAAAAAGGAGGTCCAAAAGAGTATGGAATGGTGAGATGAAAAGAAGAGGAAGAAGGAGAGGAGGACAGTGATGTGGGTAGCAACTTACAAATAAACAACAATTCTACGAAGCGCAAGTTCTACAAATTATAAGGTAGAAAAAGCACAATATTCCAAAGAAAAAATGCATGGCCAAAAGCAAGAGTAAATCAGAGCAAAATTCATTCAAATAGGGTATCTAATTTAGGAACTTTGCGCCATCACCTCAACTTTACGAGAGGGAAGGGAAAAAATTAGCCACCAGCAGCTATATAGCCCACTTTCAATATCCAATTTTGTTCCTTTCAATCCTTTTTGTAACCAAGTACAACGTGTGCAAATCGGTTTTCCTCTCTGTTCTGAATTAGATAGTAAGCCAAGTGGTCTCTTTACCAGTCGCCTAGTAATATGAATCGTCCAGCCACTTTCCTATTGTAAATCTAGACTTCTCAGAGAGCAGAAGAGATTAGAGAATGACAGATCAGACGTTGACAGTAAGTAGATGACGATGCCCGGCATGATATGCGGAGAGAAAGCCAGAAGACAACAGGCAGCGAGAATTGCAATAGATGACAGTGAAAGCTGGAGATGATAAAAGCGTGACAGAGATAGCAATTGTTGCCTGAGAGTAGCGTAAGACCGCCGCAAAATCTCCTAGCATACTTGGATGTATTGAATCGATTCGAATCAGCAGAACCTCTTGAATGAACTTGTATCGTCCTTCCACCAAATAGGGACCCAATGTCGTTTGAAATGACATTACTAGACTCTTAGATACTACTTGATGGCTACTAGAAACGAAGAAACACCTTGATTGTACTGAATCTCTGACAATATTCTGGAAAACAAGAACAGCGAGAATTCGCGAAGAAAGTTGAGCGGTGGCTGAAAGGCGACAGAGAGAAATGGACGAAAACGAAAAATGGAAACAGTATTATCGTAGAAGTAAAGAGGCTCGAAGTTTAAGATAATGCTTGAAGAACTTTGTTCAATTGATTTGCCAGCAAACCAACCAAGCATCGTTCTTTATACTTGCTTCTCACTCTTTGAGCTTCCCGCGCTTTCTCTCTTTTCATTGATTGTTCCTACTGGGCAAAATAATAGTTAGATCTTTCTAGTACATTGTAAAACCAATAAAGCCTCAATATAGAACCGCGAATCAATGAATCAGTAATAACTTACTTTGGATTGAGCGAACATTTTCCTCCGGAGCTCTGATAAGCACAACTCATACAAACTCCTCCAAAGGGTTGCTTATCACTTTCAGGTTGAAGCGGAACTACAATACACTCGGGGAATGGCCCGTTACCGGCTTTGCAGTTGCTGCAAGGCTCAAGGGCTACTTCGCCCACTAGGTATCCGGCTGTCGCATCCCAATAGTCGGGACGCGTGCGATAGAAATCCTGGTATGGATATCGTAAGGAGAGTTGTCTACGAAGCGGCATATTCCTCAGAAAGTCAAGCTGATCGCGGTGCGCGACGCCATGAGGAAGCGTCGCTGTTCTTGCTTCTTTGGTTAAGCTTGCCATGGTGGCAGCACGCGCGGAGTTTGCTGCTTCTACTAGTTTAGTACCGATAATAGCAACGTCTTCGGCTGAAATCTTGGCTACAGTGGACATAGAACCTCTGGAAGGAACTGAATCTCGAGCTTGCGATTGCACCGCCACTGATCCTGGACCGTCGTTAACCATGGGGTCATCAGTATTATCATCGTCGTCGTCTTTGTCACCATCTTCATAATAATCATCATCATCATAGTTGGCTCTTCTGAGATAATTCTGTGGATGTGGTGGAGGAGAGAGATAGTATGGAGCGCTCTGAGGAAGATTGGGCCAGCCTGCATGCGAGACAGGAGGTAAAGGAGTATTGGTGCGAGCTGATCCTAATTCGCGATTGACTGCCTCCAGTCGTGCATTTATAACATCCAACGGTCCTTCAGGATACATATAGTCGATCCATTGTCGGTATGTCAAGCCATAGTATTCGTACAAAGCGTCTGATGGACGAGATGAGGTAACGGGAAAAGAAGCTTCGTCTCTGTTGTGTGCCATTTTTCTTTTGCGTAGAAATTATCTGAAGAAACTTTCAATCTGATCTTTTGTATCTGAAAGTACAATGGTTCAGAGATTGATTTTTGAGGATTTGAAGTTGTGTTGTTGAAAAGTGCTAAGGATCAAGAAAAAAACAGTGCTCTTGAATTGTGGTGATAATTATTTTGGCGAGTGATGTTCACCACGCCGATGTCTATTGTTTTGTTGGTAGTAATTGACCAACCATATGAGGATGATTAGATGCTTCACTCAACAACAGAAAGAAAGCATCAACGATAAATCTTTCTCTTGCAAAATTTTCCGGCATCCGTGGCATGAGAATTCGCCCATGCGCAAGGTCCTCTTGTAATATCACCAGTTGCCACCAACTTCGATAATATTCTCTACTCTCAAAACTATTCAACGCCCCCTTTATATTTTTTCAAAGGTACTTCTGGGGACCTGCTTCTAGCACCTTTATATTTGAGTTCCCCAAAGGCTTTCACCAAATCCACCTACACAGCAAAATTCCCCTGAAATGAACGATGAACGTGACTCTACCATCGCATTTCGTCTTCTTTGGTAGCTGATTCCTATCCCAAGCTTCTTAGCTCTTTCACCCGGCTCGGCAGTTGTTTAATGTCCTTCGATGATCCCAGATGGAGTTTCATTAGCGATAACCTACACTGGTATCTCGAGAGAAATGACAAATGATCGTTAGTGATGGAACATAGAAAACAAAGTCTCAAATCCTGAAATTATGGCCTATCAATTCTTTAGTCTTAGCAACCCAAGCCGACTTACCCACCAGACTCATATATGTTAAATTGTCGGTGGGAAATGCCATCAGGCTGGCTAGGATTAGTAGGGAAAATTGTCCATCCGCGGCGATGACGACTGCTTGGATCCCTGCTCCTTCTTTGAAGAAGGATGACCAAAGAGTCATTGGGTACTTGCTCAATTTTCCATTCAGAAGGCAGGAGACAGATTTGTAAGTCGCTGTCAACGATGACCCACCAGGACGCTACTATTTCCAAATCGCTTCAGTTCACTCACATAGATGAGAAAATAGCGATTAAGCTGCATGAACTGATGGGTCAGGCTAGTCCACCATGCCATGCCCATTTTTATCAAGTTGTATACTTCGGCTTCGCTCTTCGTTTTTTGAGACCTCGCTATCCTTGCGCTCTTTAGATGAAAGACGGGACAAACTCTGCTGAAAAGCCCGCTTCCTACCTAGAGCATCTTGGCTCCCTAGCTAGTTCAGGTCGAGCTATGTGGCTTCTCCAGCTTCAAGGCGATAATCGACCATTTCTAGAAAGCCGGAAATTTCCTCAAGTTTTCCACAGCGCATCTGTAATGAATTAAGTGGACTATGAAGGGATCAGGCATTAGATGGCTCACCAGCCCAGTCAATGTAGACCAGAGATAACTCTCTTACGAATCCGGCCCAAGATTTGCCCTTTTATGTTATCAGTCAAAGAGAAATGATTCTCCAAAGCTCTGGAGTTTCCCTCTAGAACTACGCCCTTCATTTCACGACTCCAGAGCCCGAAATCTTTTTGACACATCCGGTCCAGAAAAGCATTTATAAAGACCACTGGCCCCATATGCTACTTTGCCAGCATCAAAGTTCGACATCATAGGAGTACTTTCGCGTGAATATCTCAATATTATTCTTCTCTTATGAGCCTGAACTCTAACACACTAGAAAGTATCAGCAGAAGGATCAAGTATAAGCCGAATACTTAGCACTAGCTCGACTTTCTATCTACTTGTTATGACAAAATGCTGCTGCTCCGCTCGATCTTTCTTCCTTCTTTGCCTTCAATTTATTCCCTGCAATGGAATATGATCTTCTTCCCCTAAATCTCAAGGCCAATGGCCTATTAAACTAAGATTCATCCCGTTAAACTGTCTCGTTTCATCTCAATGCTTTCTCTTTCCTTCCCCAGCTCAAGATTGATGTCGTATTCTCTCCGTTGGTCCCAAAATTCAAACGATTTCTCAAATAACCTCGTCAATATGTAAATCTAAGCAATTCAAATTCAATGCCACAACCTCTCAAAATTCTACGTATACCTTTCGGGAGCATTTGCAGAAGAATTTGAACCCACAACGGGTCGAGGTAGGCAACAGCTTGGCTATCAATTTCATGGTCTGCAGCAGTTCTGGAGACTCGAGCTTAGGCGGATTTCAACCGCAACAGGATTGCGTTCAATGATTGACTTGGTTGTCTCAGAGTCCTTGTCTTCCAGGTGCTCAAAACTCGTGGTTGTTTCAGAATGTATGAAACGATGGGAATTGTTCATATAAGCTGGCCAGTTTCTTTCTGATTTGCCATGTCACTATACCAGATGCGAGAAGTAGAAAGAGATCTCTACATATAGTTGAGTCGAAAAACCCTCAAATTTAAAAATAAGATAAGGATACTGCACTCAAAAGCTCAGCTAGGAATCTGCCATCTAGATAGCTCGCATTATTCCAACTTCAGAGGAATAACTCTAGCTTAGTACAAGTATGAATTCTATTGCTTCCAAGTCGGATATCAACAGCGCAACCGGGCGAAATAACATCTACTTGCACTAAAACTTATATATTTGATTCAGAAGGTAGCAAAAATGTGGACCTTTCCAACATTCAAAATGAAAACGACCGTCTTGCTTGTTTAGTCTTGAAATCAAGATCTTGAATCAGGACAGCAGGATTTATTCTAGTTCTAGGAAAGATCCACACATTTGTTCCCCTCTAAATCTGATGTATGTCTTCTAGTCAAGGTAGATATTGAGTTTTCGCCATTCTATCAAACTACCACCATCATGAGAGCTAACAGCTTCGAAAACAGCAGTATTATCAATAAGCTAAAATAATAGGACGGCACTCTTTCCACACTTCTTGAATATTTTGACTTATACTACCATGAAGTACTCAGTTTATCTCACAAAGTCTGTAGCACCTTCAAACGCGCATTGAATCCTTTGATATTCTGGCGGATTTTTATAGTTAAAGGCCATTTAAAGACTCAAGCTTAGCTTGGTATCGAGTCTATAATAGCAAAGACAGGCTATAAAACTCAAAACAGCGCCGTTGAATATTAGGCAGATGATCGCCACTAAAGCCAATCATTCATGAAACTTCACGTAAATGACAAAAAGCAGTTGTGTGTAAGGCTTTCCGTGATAATATCTGATAGTTTCGACGTTTCAGTCGACTTGTCTATAAATGTATCGATTAGCAATCGACAAAGAGCTTGACTATCATCCAACTTACACATTGTCAGCCGTTATAGCTTCCATGCACTTGTTGCGAAATTCTTCTTCAATCACTCTGCCAGCGCCAAGTTGGTATACTCCGATACTATCATCCCTCGTCGTCGGCTCTACTCTTTTACCAGTATGTAGAAACTGTTCATATCAGCAGTCATGAACATGAGTAATTACTACAATCAATTTTGCCTCCCCTTGTGAAACCTGTGGTGGCGACTTTCACATAAGCGGCCTTGCTCTTCCTACGCAGACTGATCGGCAAATCTAAACACTGGTGGGCCATATCATCCCCATAAAAGACAAGTGTGGTTCTTAGAAAGGCTTCTGCTTTGCCACTGAATATGGACTTGAGTCAAGAGTGCGAGAAATTGGCAGATAAATTGTGTTTGTCGCTTCCGGCCCCTTCCCCATCTTCGCCCCATCTTCGCAACGATTGTTTGAGTTTAACTAGCATGATGCGATCTTTGTTGATGCCTGGTATTGGAATCGTTAGCCTGTTTCTGATTTGCACATTATAGATTATGCTTTTTTTTTAACTTACTTTGTGAAAACGGTCTTTCGCCTCAAAGGGTTCTACCACCAATGCCTCTGCTAGCCATCGCGGAGAATTTCATCTATGTCCTCCTCATCCTCATTTTCAGAGGTAGCTTTCTTCTCGACATCCCCCCCGTCCCCCTCAATTTTGCCTGAATAGCCAATTCATAGGATTATAAAGGCGCTTTGCCATTATTACGTGATCCCATACCGTCGATCTTGTCATACGAATTGACTTCAGGCTTTTGGCACTTTCGAATAGTCAAATGAGAATTTTGAGGGCTGAAGTAAAAAGAGTTCCATCTGCTTCCGCGCATCATTTCCTTAGAAGACTATGAGTTCCAACATGAAAAGTCTAACTTAGGCATCAAAAATTAGTAAATCTGTTCTGCTTTGATGGAGCTCTTCTGTCTTCTTTGATAATTTTCAAGAAAAATTGTAGATAAACTGTTGAAACAGATGCATTCAATCTTGTGTAGGTGATCAATTGATAAATAGGTCCCCTTCCCTCACTGTGAAGACTCCATTATCATGAGATGAAGTCATCACTGTAAAAAATCCTATAGCATAAGGAATGAGCAGGCCTGCAGTAACCAGCTGCAGTCTGCAATCCTTTGCCCACGAATATCTTGAAGAGCATTTATTGGTGTGGCAACTTCATAGGCAACTGACAAGAGGACTTCACTTACCCATTAATGTCACAACTTTCACCGGGATTTTGACTTTTGTAGACAATTTTGATTGTTTTGTTGATTTCCAACACATAGCTAAACCCCTCTATTCCGAAACAAACAGACAACCTTAAGGATTAGGAAGCAAACCCGTCATATTGTCAATTCAATATCACTTTGCCTCTTTAAGCATGTTAGCCGAAGAGGCTCGAGCGTTTGTTGCAGTTATGCAATTCAAAACAAACCAAAGTTGACATCTTTCAATCAATTATCCTACTGTCCATTGACAATCTTTGGAGACCCTCAGGTCTTCTTCGGATTCCCTTCAGATACAACTTCACTGTGCGAATTATGAAAGAGCAAACGGAATAATTTGTCCGTCTTCACATCACTTTCACTCATCAGTGGATATTCTTAGAATTGGTTTATGGGAGATGGGACATTACACAATGGATGCCAACCCTTCTATTTCCTTTTGTCACAGTACAAGAAGCTTTGCACACACACCTCTCGTTCTTGCTAGGTAGCGAGATATAACTGAAATCATTATCTAGCTCTCTGCATCCTTGTTCAGGGAAACCATGTGCAATCTCTTATTCCATATTTCTCAACTCCGAGCTCACTCATATACGACTGATCATCTTATCTAACACCAATCATCCTCCCTCTTCTTTTTTTATCTTCTGCAAAAAGAACTCCGAGATGAATCAAACAATCATGCCCACCCTATCTCATTGAATCCCTCCACCAATCAACCCCTTAAAACCCCAATCTCTTAAGGATAAATGCAAGTAACAAACGCCACTTTGTTCCACGTGGTGGCTTTTCTGCCGCCATTGATTCTTTTGCTATCCTCGGCTTACTTGAATTTATAACATCTCAAGTTTTTGGGCTTCTCGCAAATTTACCATAGCAAATGTACAGGAAGGTGTGACATATACCGTGTAGGCTAATTGTAGGAGACAGTACAATTCGCTTGTTACATCCTTCAGTTCAATGATATACACATCACTAATTATCTCCGTATTGTCTTTCCCTACACATCAAAATCATACATCCCTTTCGCCCACTTCTTTTTACTACAGTTCCTGTATCACAAAGAGCCAGTGGCATCTCATTTATACCGTCTACTTGACTCCTTCAAACCACTTTTCCTGCACGCTAATCTTTCACAAAAAAGAAACGAATTGAAGGATGCAAACTTGTGACGCCATAAAGCCACCGCAATGACTTTTATATGAGCCCTCCCGCATTACGGCAGCGATTCATCACCGATTAATTGAAAGAACCGCGATACAATAGCGACAAAAGTGGAAGAAATCCTACCGTCTCCCATCCCCAACAACCAATCGGTATATTTAAGAGATAAACATCATGCGATAAAGCATTGGCGATTTTAAACACAAGCTAACACATGCAATTATTTCAAGTGCCGAAACTACAATACATTTATTATTAGTTAGATATACGAGCAGTTCATTTTGTATGGATATTATACGAATGGATCCTCACATGGGCACCATCATATAATTACTACTGTACCACACCACTTCAAGATACAACACTGCGCTCATACCTCATACCTTACACTACACCATAACATCACATAATACAATACAATACAATAAACTTATGTGCACAGCACAGCACAGCCTAACCCTAAATCTCATCGCGCACGAGGCCTTTCCTTGAGCCTCCACTGCACCCCGACATTAATTTACCTTGGGCAGCAAAGTATGGTAAGATTTTGATGCCGATATGAGGTTACTCAGCAAGGCAGATAGATGAACACATGATTATCTTATGCAGTTCCATCTGTTGTGTGGCCAGGGAATAGATAGATGAGTGGATATTTTCCGTCAAAATCAGGGCGAAAGTGCTGTTTTTTCGACTAGATTGGTTAAGGTTTTAAGGTTAAGCATTTATTACTTCAGGCCCAAGGCTTATTTTGATTCGATGGATATTATCCGTTTGATGAGCACAAGACTATTTATTCGTTATTATGCGTTGATCCACAAATGATCTAGTTACTAACTAGCGACCAACTAGTGCCAACTAGCGACCATTTCGTTATTTCTATTCCCACTTCCATCCAGCCCGTAATCTCTAACCCAATCCCTCACAAGCTCCCTCATCAACCACTTCACTTCACCCCCACATCCTCATCCATCTAATAAATACCATACCGTTTCCAAATCTCACTTCCCAATGCTACTATAAGTAAGACCGGCTGTTCTTATATCAACCAGCCCGATCCCGATTCAGTTTTGCGTCATCCCCTTCCCGTTTTCCTTCCCGTTTCCGTTCCCGTCCTAATCTCCTCCCACGTCTCTATCGTAATCCTACCCATCCAATATGCAACCCAATGATGGAATTAGACCTGAACTATTAGACGAATCCCTCCTTCAGCCAAATGACGCTATGGAATATTCACATACATACATATAAATATACATATACATATTCGCCCGTACACCACAATACGCATGCACTCACATGCACATGCATATGTATAGCTATAGAGATAAATAAATATAGTAGTGAGTAATATTCCCCAAAAGTAAGATATCACAACACCCGCATCCTCATTGTATCCACATTCGCATACACACATGCATACCGTACAATCATGCAAGCCGTCACAATATCACCATTGTTGCCTATTTCTGTCGTGCGTTTATACACAAGACATGTACCGAATCTTAACTCACAAGAATTAGTCAGTAGGGCAGACTGCATACCGGTAGACTGCAGTACGAGTATAGGGCTGAGCCGGTTGCTAGTGTCACTTTTAATATATTTAATGAAGATTGACTAAGAGGCTTTTTACTAGTTTATTTGATTATTGATATACTATGTCGTTCGTTTGTGTACGCTAATATACTAAAAGATATTCATTATTAAAAGGATTTTTCATATCCAAGTATCCCCCCTAGATTATAAAAATGATTTTTGTGACTTAGTCAACTTATTTGGTTCCTAAACGCCGATCTTATTCCGTTTCCTTCTTGTTTCCATCCTGTAGTCCCGTAGTAACCTCATGATACAATATTATTTGTACCTCAATAATCTCACCATAACCGATCCATACCAAAGCTGATCTCATTCAATCATAAACCTAGAACGAAGTCCCAAGAGTCTCACCACGCTCGTCGCGTTCCAAATCAACCTATCTTGTCCAAACCCACATCCAATGTGCCCACGTCTTAAAATTCTCCATACTAATTCCTTCATCCGGAAACTCCAGTCTTCCCTTTCTCTTCTCACTCGCAGCTTGAATTGTATTCCTCAAATCATTTGATCTTTCGGGACCCCAATTTCGTATTTTCAGTCCATGTTTATTAATTTTGTAGCCTATAATTAGAAAAATAAACACTGGGATCTATTCTGGGTTAGTCCAACAAAGTCAATAGGAGAATCAGGGAAGTCAGAACATACAGATACATAACTCGCAATGAATCTTCTAACATCAAAAGGTCTTTCAAGGAATGCAGAAACACCGTTAAAAGTAACGAGAATAATACATGCAGCCATACCGTAAAACCCTTTAAGCCACTGACCGTGTGATTTATATGGGTAACGTGGATGATCGCGGTCATAATGCGCCGCTTGCCTTTCGGATGCATTTCCATAGAGCTTAGTGTCTTCGAGTCTATAATTTGTGGCATTAGTGGGTTGCGTGAATAAAACACTAACGGTTGGGAAAAATCAATAGAAAAAAGAATTCTGAGACATACGTTCGGAAAAATCCGAGATAAGTAGCACAAATCGTGGCGTAGACGATAAGAATCGATGAAGTGCAATTTGAGGCTAATTCGCTCAGTCGCTATTGTTTTATTAATTTTAAGAGCATCACGATAACCGGATTGATGCAGGTACTCACAATTGCAGTTGTTCCAGTCCTACCCATGAAAGCCACTAGAGCCATAGCAGCCGTTGCTAATACCGCTCTGATTGGAACACCCGATCTAGTTTGCCTTAATCTCCTTGCAATAAATTCTGGTCCAGCCTGATCTTGTAAAGCCAAAGTATGTAAGACTCTCGATGCCACATACATAGAATTGATAGCGCAAGTAAAGGATGCAAAAGCAAAGATGGCGTTAAAGAAGTGGGCCATGGCTGGTAATCCTGCTTCGACGACTGCAATAACAAAAATGGAATGTGCGCCAACCGATTGCCCCTTTCCATTGATGAAAGGATGAGTATATGGCACTATAAAAGATGCTGTGATCATGGCCATAGTTTAGAGAGTGACGATACGGATGGAGATCTTTCTTGCGGCCATTTTCATACTCTCAGCATTAGCAAGCGATTTCGACTCTGCAGCAGTCGCTGCTACGATATCCATTCCAGTATATGAGAAGATAACATTAATGATGGTTGCAAAACAATGAGCATTGTGATGAATACGATCTTGATGCAACCGAAAGCATACTCTAGTTCTCCAAAATACTGTATTTTTATCAGTGGCAGTAATGAATAGTAGGTGCTGCTAAATACTCACTTTGACAGGAAACATATTGATAGCAGTAACAATTATCAAGAACAATCCAATCCAAACAGCAGGGTCGACACTTTCCCCAATTGTCCAAGCTAGAAATGTTTTTCCGTCATCATAATGAAATCCAAGAGTTCCAGAAACAGCAACTAGTTCTTCTGCGGCGGTGACAGCCCACGCGAACCTTCTAATCGTCAATATTTCCTCATGAATTGTATCATGACTGAATATGCTCACCAATACATCCACCCAACGGCAAACCCAACGCCGCGGTCTAAGAATCTTCGAGGAAACTCTACGACTGGGGCATTAACAGGCATAAGAGCGGTCATTTCACCCAAGCAAGATATAACAGACGAAACCACAGTTCCCATAATAATGTATGCCATGACGGCGCCTCCTGGTCCAGCTCCAGCAAGCGATCGACCACTACCAAGAAAAAGTCCATTTCCAATAGTCCTGTAGCCATAGTCTGTTATTGATATGTTTCGGTAAAATTTGATTTCGAGGAACGTACCCAGAAAATGCTATCATCTGTCATGCGATATGCGTTGTTAGCCATTGTTTCTACCAGAAACAAGCTCAGCCATAGCCCAGCGACTCACGTTAATGTGCCGTTCCCCAAGTGTTCTCCTAATGAAAATTAGTGGTCGCGAAGATTGAATAGTACAAATTGACGCACCACAAACTTTCCCCTCGGCGTTCCCGACGGTCTTCAGGGTAATTAGGCTCTTCATCTGGACTTGTCCGACTTTGAGTTTGATCGATATCGAATTCGAATATTTGCGGTGGAATCACCGCTTCAGGTTTTTCATGATCCATCGTAACAATGTTGAGATCGTAATTTCGAGTCAAAAATGTTATGGCAATTCGCGCAAAAGAGGTCGAAGGAATCTGGGTCGCCCAGAATCATATATATCTGCACTGCCTCGATATAGACAATCCTCCGCATTATTTAGCCCCTGTACAGGCGGAAGGTCTAGTGTAACCACATAGAACGGACGACTAATTATATCGCACCAAGCTGATGCCTACTTACAGGGACCCCCGCATCCGCCGCTCTTTTGCGTAGCACTTTGTTTTAACCTCGTGACAAGAGATACTCATACAATATGGTTACAATATATGAAGCAGGATAAATATGAACCTCAAATAGGGACAAAATACCGAGTTTCAAACCAACCGATCAAATACATGACATAAAGATCTAGAATAAGATCAATCCCGAAAACCTTAATGTCAGATTTATTTTTGAAGTTGGTTCTTTCGTCTGGAATTTCTACAAGAACCAAGTCTGTGCTATCCTTGCGGACTTTCAACCAGCATTTTCATTGATCCTTAAAGTGGGTTACATCGCATACGACAAACCTTGATACCGGCTGGGGATTTCAGCCCTCCGGGTGGCCAGATAGTAAATCATCCAATGGTATACAGGAGATACGAATAGACGAAACGGTCTGTATCCGTAGCTGAGATTGGATGACCTTCCAAATTGGATCAAGTGAAAAAGACAAATCTGGGTAAAGCCTTCCTAAACAAGGGTCCTTTTTGAAAAAAAAAACCTGTCCAAAGACCTTGCTTGAACGTTCTCTTGAAGTGACAGCGGGGCCACCACCCATTTGCATACCTCATGGTACCCTAGCGATTACTGTAAACGGTCGCGGGTTGTGGTCGCCAGGAAACAAGCCCAATACGATCCGATCGAGTTGATGATCTTCGCCCTTCATGGTTCATTTTGACACACATCATACTTATGATATACTTTCAAAGCTTGCCATTATTGCGGCACCAAACTGAGGGAGTCGGCCCACGTGACGACCATACTGCTTCGAATCGTTGAAGCTACTACGTAGATCGAGAGCTCATGCCATCAACACACCATGCCGACTCCAGCCTCGGCCGCATCACCACAATTTACACGTTTAGCAAACATTTGGAAACTATTGTCCCTGCGCAGCGACGTCGATAATATAATACTGGAACTGGTGGGGCAGTTTTCCCTCGAAAAAGTATATTCTGATGGCGATAAGGAAACCTATCAAGATCTGGTAATAACGCTATTTGCTCAACTCAGCGCCATTTTTTACATTCAACGCCTTTCCATCCCATCTGCGAAGCTTCGGCAGGATGGATGGAATTTGGGATTTCTGGCTAGCTGGGAGGTAACTCTGCGCATGATCGAATTTGTCTTGCACATTGTTATCGAAGGTCGAGAGAGTTTATGGGAGTCGCGACAATTGAGAGACAAGTACTTGGCCGAGCTGTTATTGTCTGCGCTTCGAGTCCTCCAGCTATTGCCACAACCGCAATCCGACGGACAATCCCAATCGAAGATCGAATTGCAGAGAAAGATTCGTCGAGACAGATTCGGGCGCATCCATCGGTCGCTGGAACATATGTTTGATAGTTATCCAGGACCGAAATCATTTTTGTTGTTGGTTTGTAAAGAAATAACTGAATCATTGCGGGGTCCCGAGCCTAATCCACTAGCATTACCCTCTAAATTAAGGGACGAACTACCAAATTTAGCAGCAGAATTGGTAAGAACCACTACACCTGCGTTTTACTTATGGGGCTCAGCCAGGCCTAAGCTTTCTCCGTACCCTTCCAGAACCTTTTAATCAAACCCTACGAATCTTAAGCTGACTGCCGCACCTCTTTTCATCTACAGTATCCATTGAACGATTGTTTCTCGCCAACATATGTGTCTACTCTTATACTTGCAGACGGTTCAGGAGGAGGAGGAGGAGGAGGAGGAGCAGGCGGGGGAGGTGGGTGGCTCGCACAATTCCTTGCGCTTCGAGACATTACTCAATTCGTCGTTGCGGCTTCGATTCAATATACGGTAAATGGAGAAACTCGCGATGCCTATCTTCCAGCAGCATCAGAACGGACGAGGAATGCAGTACTACGAGCTATTGAGAATATGCGAATACCGCCACGATTCTCTAAAGAAGATTTGGTTGCTACTTTTACTGATCAATTTCGAATCATCCTTCCAGATACACCAGATTTGAGGAGACAATCGATGCAGATAAAAATAGATGATAAGGGATTGGATGCGATCGATACACTATGTCTACGACTTGATGATCGTCAAATCATAAGTCGTGTGAGTGATAGAGAGATGATGCATACTATATCGGAGATTACGAAAAGGATACTTGCTCTTGATGATCCAAGCCGGCATGCCAAATCGTCAAGGCCGAGAATATATACACTCAATTGCTCAAAATGTCATTTAGCTGGTGCTTCACAGATGAGATATCTAGAGAATCTAAAATTCCCGGTACGCCAAGTATTTTACTAGAATTTCAACTTCTGACATAATTATTTGGGAGGGCTTCGGGCAATAGTCTGAATATAGACTGACGCTAATGGAATAGCATGCTGACGATGATCTCTATGCTCAGTTGGATAACCCAGATATAAATGAGGTTAGACTGCCCTCAAAGACAAAATGTGTTCAATGCGAAGAACCAGTCACAATAATGCGTGAGATGGCCCTTGCAAGGCAAGTCTGGGATCTTCTTGAGCCATTTGAATCTCATACAGATGCTATGCACTTGGAAAGACATGTTCCAACATACTTCCAACTTCCACCGCCAAAAGTGGATGGAGCAATCCCTTATCATCCAGCTCACGGCAATTCAAGCGCAAGCAATGTGAAGATGCGCACATATGATACTGAACCACCTTCACCCTTCCATAACAAGACGAGTTTTATCTCTGCAGCTGCTCAAGATCGGTCTAGGTCTCTGCCTCATACTATTCCGTCTCAAATATCGCCTTCTGTTGGTACTTTCAGCCAAAGATTAGACACCCCCAATACCCTACCTTCTTCCTCCTCTGATTTGACATCATTGGATGGATTGAGGTCAGGTGAAACCTCGAGAATACCGGAGCTTCGGAAGAATTCTACTACCACAGATGAGACGCCATTTTCTCCAGATTCGATTGGCAATACTTCACCGAATGAACATCACCCATATGGAATGGGTTCTGAAGGTGGAAATTATTTTGTGAACCGACCTACAATGGGTCAGAGTCATTCTGATCGAAAAAAGTCAAAAGGTGGCTCCAAATGGACATCAGTCTTCACTGGAACGCGAAAAGAGTCTATTCCAGGACAATCCGTCGAAACCACATCACTCTCCTCGTCATCACTGGAGGCTCTAAGACTGGACGAAATCAATTTAGAAAGCTTAGTTCGAGTACCGAGGAAGATTTCGAAAAGCAAAAGCGCCAAAGCAATCAACATTTCTCTATCACAAAACTCAACAAACGGTCTGTTTTGGACTCAATCTTTAATACAAATATGGGATATGGGAGCATCCCCTCCCGCGATGACCTGTGTATTCCCAACCGAGAGTAGTTGTTATAAGGCGTCTGTAACAAAAATGTATCTAGCTTATATAATTGGCACCCGAGATCCAAAACTCACAGTAAGTGCTTTCAGCCAATAGCACTTTTTCTTTATCTATTTATCTATTTGCTGACAATAAATTAGCTTAGAATAGTCAACTTGCAAACATCTGCTCCAGTTGTGGAATATCCTTTACCTCCAAATCTCTGGGCTAGCAGCATAGCTATATCCCCCAACGAAACCACCGTCGCAGTAGGATTTACGAACGCAACGGTCTACTTTTATAAAACCACCCAATCATCCGAACCCAGAGAAGATCGTCTCCATAGTCGCATTCATAACGAATGCGAAGACTGCCCGGAGGTAGAAACTCTCTCCTACTCAGACGACGGAATGCATCTTCTAGCCAGTACCCGAAGTGCCAAAAGCGGAGCTATCCAAATATATTTTTGGATGACTCCAATGCAATCGTCTCAAGAATTAGTCACTTGTAGATATCATGTTCCACTACATGAATCAGAGGATAGAGGTCTCTCGTCCGCTATTTTTCGTTCAAGAACGGGCATCGAAGAAGTTCTGGTGTGCATAACGACTTGGACACAATCCGGTGTTCCAGTCCTCGTTCATCCTAAAACAGGTCAAAAAACGGATATCAGAACTGCGTCTAACCGATCTGGAAAGTTGGGAAGTCGTATCCAATGCGCTAGTTTTTCTCCTTCTGGAAAAGAACTGGCTATGGTCAATGAAAAGGGGCACTTGTATTTGATTTCGGCTCTAAATTCTAGTCCGTTGGACATTAGAAAAATAGCGGGTTCAAGAGAACTTACTATAAAATCTGATTCATTCGCAATGGCGTTTATGTCATTGCCAGATGAGGAAGCCGCGATTGTTATGGCATGGATTGATCCTTCAAAGGCAGAAAGGGGGGTGGTTAGGAAAATCCCTTTGACTACTGTTAGTGTTCTTTTGTGTTCCTTTTTCCTCGTAGATTCTTGGGAGTTCATCCAATACATCATTTTAACACTTCTTTTCTTCCTCGTTTCCGCTCCCCAAAATATATGATACTAATACATAACAGAACGATATAACCACCACATCACCCATTGTCCACAAGTCAGAGTTGAACTCTGCAAGATCCGCACCCAATACATATATGTCGGGTGCCTTAAATGAATTACCGGGAGACTCAAGACCAACTGAAATGGTGGCTGATGAGGAACCGATTACAAAATACAGGATGATGGGGTTTGTTAAGTTTCCGAAGAAATAGAGGGGATGAGGTAGATTTTGGAATGATTGGAACCAGGGAAGATAAAAAAAGATAATAAGAGATGACAAAAAGTAAAAGACGGAAAGGAGGGAAAATGCGACGATGCTGATGATAAAGTGTAAAGTGGAATATTAGTTGATGAACCAGAACTTGGCAGATTGGTGAGTGGTTTCGTTGGATCATCAGATATACTTTGTGTTATACTCGAGTATCTAACTGCAAAAGTAGAAAATGCCTGGGTTCATGTATTGAAACCCTTAGGGGACTGGAATTGAGAATCAAAAAGATATATGTAGGAAGATGTTTAAATCTCAAATGCAAAATAAAAAGGATGATAAACGATTTCAATGTGATATTGTGATCTCTGTATAGTATAAAAGTATCTAGCTATTGAGGGCTTAGGAAATGTTTAGTTGTTGAATATGGTAACGACTAATTTCTACGAGATCTTTGAGCAATCAAATGTCCTTATGTGTTCCCAATCCGCTGATGTTTGTTCCTTTTCTCCTCTCCTCTCTCTATCTCTTGGATGTATCATGTAGGGTCGGTAGTATGATACTTCAATGCTTTTCTGCTTTATTATTACTTCGTCCTCTAGGATTTATGTTGCGGGGTTGATGTACATATAGATTTACATTTATATATCACACATCATATTTCATATTCAATATACACATATCGGTGAATAGATGAATACACAGTAAGTAATAAGAAAGCAGAATTGTTTTTAAAATGAACTTGCTAGTCCTGGGAAGATTTGGAAATAGAGGGATATGATGATGATATGATACGAGTATGATCTTGTATATATCTAGAAAAGAAAAGAAGAGAAAAAAGTGTGAAGATTTTCCTTGGAGCTTCTTTTATCTGGATTCTTCTTTTGACTTTGCTTGAGATTGGAAATGACGATGAGAATGAGGATGAAATGATTCACCGCCATAATATGATTATTGTTTTCTTGTCCGCAATTTGCAGGATTCTTTTATCTTTGTAGTTACATGGTATCAGATTAATCCTTTGCCTCCTCTGCATGATAAATTTTGAACCTCTCATCCTTTCACGCAACCTCTTTTCAGAAATATACAAGCAAATCCTACAAAAAATAACTTTCCATAACCCATCTCCCATATCCACCTCTTTTTCATTCATTTCCCTCCCCCCTCCCAATCTCCTATCCAAACAACACCACAGCCCCCACAAACAACCCTACCAACGCCAACATCTCTCCCCTTCCAACCTCCTTCCTCTTGCCCGCTCCCACAGCCTTTACCGGCGTCCCCGCTTTAATACTCATGCCCATCTCGTACACACTCCACGTTACATTTCCATTGCTATTCCGCGCATCTAATCCCCACTCTACAAATCCGACATATGTGTTACTGGAAATATATACTTCTCTCCACAGATAATTAAGCAGAGGGGAGATATCCATTGCCGTGAGTGTGGTGGCATTAACGGAGGGATACCAGGTGTAAATTGTTTGCGGAACTTGCGGTTGCTCGTCTACTGCTGTTGAAGAATTTGAATAGGTGGAAGAAGAAGAAGGGGATATCGATGGGGAAGTTTGCGATACGTAGAGAGTATAGGATATTCCTGCGAGATCTATGACTGGTCTTGAGATAGTGGATGCGGTATCGTTGTAACCGAGGGGGATTAGACCTCCATAGTTGGCCTGCCAGATGGAGATTTTGGTGGCGGAGAATCGTTTGTCCTGGGAGAGGGAGGGTTCGAGATCGAGATAGATGTTTAGGTAGCAGGCTGCGATAACGGATGCGTTTTGCAGGGAATCGGGGGAGGTCGCGGAGATGGTGTGGAGAGGGTTGCCTGGGTAGAGAGCCCAATTGTTGGTGAGAGGGAAGAGAGAGACGTTGGAGATGGGGATGGGGAGGATGGAGGGGAGATTGAGGGTTAGTGAAGGGAAGGAATGTGGGGTGAGAATATTGGGGGAGGAGGACCACGAAAATGTGGTGTTGAACAGAGTTGTTGTACCTACGCTGCCGCTGTTTTCGTCGGCGAGGGAGAACTTGAGAGGGTCGAAATCAGTTTTTTTTCTTATTGTTTCTTCATTTTAAAGGGGGAAGAGAAACTCACATCTGTACATTGATATCCACTTTGATCAGTCGTTATAATACCTGGGAAGAATGTATATCTTCCAGATTTCGTTGTTGCATTTGTGGAATCACATATTTGTGCTGTTTCTGCATATATTGATGGCGTGAAAAAAGAGAAGAGGTAGAAAATGACTTTGTGTAGAGAGCTGAGAAGCATTTCGCAAGGGATACAAGCAAGGAAATTTTTTTGGTTCAAATGAGAGGCTAGAAGATATAACGATTAAGATGGTGGATTCTAGGAGAAGGAATAAAGAATGGACTTACACAATGGTAGTGATGTTTGCAATGAAAGACTTGGTAATTCATGAAGACATAGATGCAGTAAGCTATAGATTTATTGAGTGGTTATTAATGATAGAAGACGAGGTCGAGATTGCTTGTGACTGTCCGGCAGCAAGATGAATATGAATATAGAAGTAGATCTCAAGGAGCGTGAGGAATTGAAGATAAGAACGCTTGAATTCGATACTTCTCTTAACACAAGACAGTAGGAAACAACGAAGGCAACTCAATTGAGTGAGAACTAGATGAGAAGTCTCTGAAACCGACACTGTAGAATCGGAAAAATGGAAAAACCAACCAACAAGACGATAATGAATAAGCACTTTCCTTTACCTTCAGTATAGCAAATGTCGGAATATGTTGACTTTTGAAAAGTCTAAATTGTTGGCCAAGAATTCCTTCAATGTGGGATATACTGCGCCTTGTAGATTACAGTGAAAGGTCCTCACTTAAGGTCTATCCAACTCCTACAGAAACTCTGATCTAGGGGACCTATTTTGTTGGTTAACCTTATACTTATGTCTATTTACTATTTGTTGGTACTCTCCCCTCTCAAAGAACGTTCGTTTTCCATCACCGCACAGAGCGCGTATCTGACAGCAGAACCACAAGAAGAGACAGCCAACATGATTGGTCAATTTCGAGGTCTCCAAGCCAAACATAAATGTAAGATAATATTATGCTGTGCAAATGATCGAGAAGAGGTCTAGCCTCCAGGTCTCGTAGTCGCCCATCAATCACACCTTCGTAAGCGCCGTCATTTGTTTCGAGAAATTCGTCAGCGTTTATGTCACCGGTAAAAGTTTTTCCTCGCCTAGCCCTTCATTTTCTAGTCCTATTTCCCATTCTACAACCCGTGTCGCGTCCTCGGACTTCTCACCACGTTCCTGGGTACCGGTACCTGACTAACTACTTGGCATGAAATTCGAATCTTTTCTTCTAGTGAATTCATCTAATGTATTTTTTTGTCAGTTGCCGCGTAACTGATAAGGTTCGGTGCCGAAATGATCAGTGGTATGCGGATTTTTGCCGATACTCGTTGTTTCAGGGTTCTTGCCGATAGTGGTAATTACTGAATCATGGCAACCTCACTCTGTGCCCTTATCAGATCGAAAGGGAGTTGAGGTAGTGAGTATTCATGTAGTTCGTCTAGTTACAGTTCTATGTTGAATGATTGTTGTTTGTTGATTACAATTGTGAAAGGGAAGATGACTTCTGGAGTAATTTGAAATATGTTCTCTGCTCATTCATAGTCTCTGAACTTTTAGTCGTCGATGTTGTTGCTCCGTGAATTGTGCTGAGAAAATGATTTTCATCACAAATTCAGTGTGGCTAATGCCTTTATCGATCATTACCTAGGTACTGTGCTCGGAATCACGCGATGAGTTAAATAGATCAACAGATTGCTCCCGGGAATAAAAACATCACCTTCCTTGATTGATTTCGGGATCATGCAAATGCTTTCCGGATTTCCGTGTACGCCCATCAACCACCAGATTCGCAATCCTGAAATGAGGTATGGTTGGAAGAACATTGATGTGATGCTTGTGATGATCGCTAAGGATCTAACATTTTCCGTTCCACCAAATCCTTTTTTGACACATCCGACCGGTAATCAACTTGCCCCTCAGATTGCAGTTGTGAATAACAACGTTGGTGTCGGCTTGAAGATATTCAATATCCTTACTTTGGAGTTCGTGTTTTCAATGAATCTTCGGAGAAAGACAGATTGTATTTTACCTACTCCTCACAAGCTCATAGGGTGAAGCGCATTTCAGCTAGCGGTGATGTACGCCAATTGCCTTATTTGCAACTTACTCTTAAAGATACGATCCTCAGGGGATCTACAGAGTGAAATCATCTCAATATGATCATGACAGCCGACCGAATTTTCTGTACTGCCGAGGAGGCTAGGCCTGCAAGGGGGTGTGCTGATAGAATAGCCCAGGTCGTAAAATTAACCAAGAATCACAGTTTGTTAGTAGAGCCTTGTAAGTCGAGAATCCGGTTAGACCGTTATAATTCGTTGAGGCGCACGTTTTTCCAAGCAAATAGAATCAATTTAATGCAGAACTGATGGAGGTAGAAGTCTTTGACAGCAAGTTCATTGGAACCTCCCCGCAAGATTATCAAGATTGGGCTCAAGAGCCGTTCAAACCCAATTTTGACATGGAAACCTCGGTCGTTCTCGCGAATGTTCGCAGCGCCTGTGACAATGCTCATCAGATATGATACTCTTTCAGAGAAAAAGACGATCGTGAGGAAACACTCGAATCGAAAGGGCAGTGACTACTATTACAGGAATGCAATGTTGTCATGATTAGAACCGATAATAAGAAAAAGTTCCGAGGTCCTATGAAGATGCTTTCTAGATTCGTTAATAAATTTGCGGAGACCAAGGTAGATGTCGATCTTTCTCTTTTGATTTGAGGCTGCACTGTGGAATTTGGCACTTTACTTCTTTCATCTTATTTCCATCGAAGCCGAGGTACTAACAAAAAATGGATATTTGGCTTCATTCTTTACTCATAAATTCGTGCAGCTTGTTTATGTATTTGTTTTATCACCCCCTTCATTTCTCTAGCGAGCTCTTGCCAAGTCAGTCTTCAAGAACTATCAACATTACTTTCTATGCAGAACTCTTGGAATTGCCCAGTAATCAAAATAGAATAAAACAAAATGCATTACAATACAATACAATACGAGACCCCTTATGATAAGGAACATGAGCTGTCATTTCCTAGAAGCTTCCATAAAGTGGTATGTTGAGGGTGAATGCCGGTATGAATAAACCTTACTTCGTTAACCCCAACATAGTGTCACTAGTTTCTAATTTAAGAAATCTATTCGGAGCCGTCGGTAAGGATATGCTGGAAAGAGGAGCTTGGCGGAAAATTTCTATGTGAATTGATTAATTCTGACGACATTTCGGAGTAAAGCATTGTATTTTCCTTGGTCGGGCGGAGCGGAATCAATGGAAGCGAAGCTGGGGGCGCTTCATGATCCAACTAGATACAACTGGTTATGAATTATGCGAAACCACCTGAATAATAAACAATACGTATGTATATCGTAATGATCTCAAATGCCGGTACTGGATTCCAACTAATGACTCCTGACCGTTGAAAGAAGGGCAAGGAAAGACAGCCAAGCCGGTTGGCTGCATTGACCTTGAATACTTGAGTACCTAGCAAGTGAGGCGCAGCAGAATGTTATGTAATCGGGAACCAACAACAAATCTTTTTCATATCCCGATTCCCGATATTCTGCTTCGTTCTTTATTTTACTTCATCTGCTGTCCTGTACTTTGGACTCCTTTATATAAATCGTTCGATCCTCAAGGTTCAAGGTAAAGAGAAGTATCGTCCATACGGTTCTTCCCAGTAAGACTCACTACATTCATAAGATTAAGGTTCATAGAAAAATCCATTTCTCTAAGGTCCAAGGCCTCCAAGTACGATTCATACGATTCCCAACTCGCCCCCCAAAAACATCTCCACTTCAAACCATGCATGTTCCACGCGTCGTCACAGCTTAGCACTACACTACATTTGGTTTCTTTACGAAGAAAACAAACGAGCCTCTCATGATAAAGCTTGTAAACCTTCTTTGGAAAAAAAAACAAGAGGCGTTGATAGGAGTTCGTCCAATCTCATCGTTGAAGTTGACATCAATTGCGAATCAATGCCGTTTTCAAAGTTTTATTAAGGGGACCCTCCACTATCTCCAGCATCCACTTTGGGTTTCCTCGATCTAAAAGAGGAGAATTGTCTCTCATTATCGCAAAAGCTCCGATGTGAATTTTCTTTGTCGAGTAAGATACAAATGAGCTTTGATGAAATCATGGGTTAGTGCCCGGGTATGAAGCATATCTGAATATATATCGGGCTAGCTATGGCTGCTGGAAAAAGTTTCCGAATATCTAGGATATGGATTTCAAGTGTCGTTTGTGCTGCTGAGTAGGTTTCTTATAACCCACTCTCTTGGTTCACAGAATCGTTATGGAGACCAACCGTCTTATCCGCCCCATATCTACCTCGTATCTTGTTACAAGGTCTTCCTGTGAGTTTCTTTCTTATCTTGATCCCCGATGGCCCAAACTGGGACATCCTCACACACACTACTGCAAGCAACTTCCACAACTGTTGTCGTTCATAGCGTCAGGACAGGACCTTGTGAGCGTTAAATATATTCCACGGCGGCTTTCGTGATATCCACTTGAACTGTCTAGAAGCAAGGTCTTCCTTTCCAGCCACTCGTGTACCAGTCACTAAGATGAAACGTTTGCACTAATACGTTCAGATGAAAATCCTGTTCAATAGAGGTATTCTTCAAAATATCGATTGTGGTAGGATATCTTAACCACGATCACATTTCGTTCAATATGGTCTGCAGTAATACGGCAATTTTTCGTGGGGGTTCTCGTCAAATTCATACAGCCCCAATGCTGAAAACTACTGTACGATGTAGAAACATATTGCGTGGATGTTTGCGTTGAAGTGGGTCCAAAAGTGGCTCGCTCTCCCTTATTGCGTTTTCCAATTTAGTAAGCTTTGTCCCGTCTTTCAACTACATACTCGAGTATCGCTGCATCATATAGGTAGTGGAGCAGTCATCTAGAGCTCTCCTTGTACTTCCATGGTAGCAACACCATAGACCTGGATGCTATACCCAGTCATGCTGTTGGCGTTTGCTTAGGTGACTGCCAGATCCATACAAATGTGTTGGTTTACACGAGTCTCTACATCGTTTCTGTTTTTAGACGAACAGTTGAAGGATTCTGCAATACCCTGGATGGCTGATCTGCACTACTTACAGTCCAAATCCAAGCAGAGAATATTGGTTTAGCTTACTTCTTTCCTTGGAGGATGGCTGAAATAGCAATTGAACACCAAGCACTTCAACATCCACACAATTTGAACCATTTTGAGTAGCAATTCTGATGCTTTCAGTTCGCAACATAGGAACTCCGTGAATTTCTTCTAGCGTTTTTTATTTGCATAACCAATTCTACCAGCGAGTAATGCTAGTAAATTGTATCGTCACGATTGAAGCTACCAACTGCATTCAGCTTGATTGTTTAAATTCTAGATGCTATATCTAAGCCCTGTCAAAGACTTCTGATGAACTTAAATACCAATAATTATCATAGCTCATGATTAATTGATTAAAATATTTAAATCTAGATTCTGGAATTCTATAATTCAAATAATACAAATGCTAAAGCATAGCCTATAATGTACTAGTTCAAAATAAGCAAAGCCAGTGGGAAAGCTCCTCAGAGAAGACTTCATATTACTAAGTAGTAACATCCCACATAATATCTTGGCAGTGATTTGAGATCTTGAGTATCTCAAAAATATCTCCCCAATCAACGTGTTCTCCACTGGAACCATGTTTAACAGTATAAGTGGTCCCATGAAGCCTTGTAAAGATGTTATCCAATACTTTTTACCATTATCACTCAGGGTTCGAGGCTGTGACAGGGACATGTACGTTTGTCACTGACATCCACTTCGTATCTTATACTATTTTGGTCTCAAAAATATCGTGCATGCGGAATCTCCATCTCTTTAAGAATCAGACGATACCTACAAGTCTCTTATTCTTTCGGGTTCATTCGTTTTCCTCATCATATTTTTTGGTTCTTTATTAAAACAGTCAATCGACCTCATTTTCACAGACATTTTCTGACCTTTGACTTTTCTCCTCTTTTTTTCATTCGTCAACTCGATATCTCGTGGAAGCATAACTCGGGATGATACAGTTTCCTCCCACAGCGGCTCACAGTGATGGTGATGACCGCGGAGAATTCCGAGCTCTCCCTCAACCACCATCACCTACAGCAGCAAGATGGGGTGAATTTCATAACAATGAATCAGTCACCTCTTTAGACACCATTCAAAACAGTCGACCCGGTACCCTGCGATCATCATCGAACATAAACTTAATAAACAACAATCATAGCTCAGTAACTCTATTGCCTGGCTCATCGACACCTGGCCCTTCAGCACCTAGTCCAGCATATGGCCATTCATTAAATGCCTTTGACCATGGCCGCTCTTTCTCCGATACCTCATCCTACGATGGAGCAACAGCATGTCCGACACCAGCTTTACAAGATGAAAGTATCAGTTATGAAGAATTCAATAAGGAAGATCCAGCCACTGCTAGAAAAGTCAGACATTTCAATACCTTCGACAAGCGATTTGATACTTCCGTCTATCAAATCGAAACACTACACAAGCACGATGACGAAATCTTCCTTCCTCCTTGGAAAAGAAACATGTATCGATTATCACCACTCTTCACATTGCTCGCCTGTGGTTCATACTTCCTCTACTACGCATACCGTATCATTTGCATTGTAGATGTTCAAAAAGCATACGATAAGGTATATATCATGGCATGGCTTTTTATTGCAGCCGAAGGTTGCGTTGCTTGTAAGTATTTGTGTTTTACCAATTCTTCCATTTCCCCGTGCTCAGCGTATGATGTTGGAGTCGGAAAATACCCAGCTTCCATCACGTAAAAATCCTTCCGCTTATCGCAACTCCCGAAAATGTATTCTGCTGCCAAGCTTTGCCAAGAAAATCACAAACTCACGTCAAATAGGTCCCGCACTACTCCACCAACTTTATCAAATGCTATCCATTCGCGGTCGTTCACGACCAAAGCTTCGTCTGCGTGGTGAAGAAGTACCTACTGTTGATGTTTTCGTTACGTGCTGCGGTGAAGATGTAGATGTTGTTCTTGACACAACCCGAGCTGCTGCTGCTGGCGATGTAAGTCTCCAATTTCTAAATATCCTTCCCCCCACGCAAATACTAATAAAGTCCATAGTACCCTCAAGACCGTTTCCGCGTTGTCGTTCTCGATGATGGAAAAGATCCCGAATTGGAAAAGGCTGTCAACGATCTCTCGCTCGAATATCCTAATGTCTATTATCATGCCCGTATCAAGATCAAGGGTGTTCCACATCATTTCAAAGCTGGTAATCTTACAGGCGGAACCAATTTCGTTGTCAATTTGGAAGGAGGTGAAGCCGAGTATATTGCAGCTTTGGATGCGGACATGATTCCAGAGGAAGATTGGTTGAGAGCTATTATTGCTCACATGGTTATTGATGATAAGATGGCTCTTGTTTGCCCACCTCAGGTACGTGTTTTTCTTTAATATTACTCAGGAAGCTTAGGGATGGAGAACTAACAATACAACCAGCTTTTCTACAACGTTCCTCAAAACGATCCTCTTTGTCAATCCCTCGATGCCTTCGTTCACGTCATGGAACCTACCAAGGATGCTAACGGAGTGGCATGGTGTACTGGATCCGGTTATGCCATCCGTCGTGCCGCCCTCGATGATATTGGAGGCTGGCCAGTTGGCTCCCTCGCTGAAGATACCTTTACCTCATCCCTCCTTCTCGGTGCCGGTTGGAAAACCGCGTTCTGTCACGAAGCCCTACAATTCGGTACCGTTCCTGACACCATCACCGGTCATCTCAAACAACGCACAAGATGGACGCTTGGAACGTTGCAAACTGCACTCAAATTAAAATTCTGTTTATTCGGAGATCTAGTAAAAGGCATGAGCTTTTTCGCTCGTCTCTCTGCATTTGTCTTCGCCATTGATGCATTTTTCAAAATCTTCCTCTGCATCGCTCTCCTCACCATCCCTATCGTTCTTATTTCCGGTGGTCAGCTAGTAGCCTACAGCACCGAAACTCAATTGAAATGGCAAATCAGATTATGCTTCATCCAACTCGTACTTACACGTCTCAACGAATGGGTCACCTACCTTCCCTCCGGATATCGTTTAGCTCAACGCGATTCCGGTGCTCAATTATGGATGGCTCCTTTCCACGCCAAAACCATTATTTTCTCCTTTTTGCTCCCTTCCTGGCTCGGCGGAAAACCAATGGCCTTCTCCTGTTCCGGTAGTCAGAAAAGCGATATCAATGAGCGTGATCCACGTACGCGCGCAGGAGTCTTCAGACGTCTCTGGGTTATTATTTGGGATTGTCAATGCTACATGCATCTCCTATATATTCTCTTCGTCATTGCAGCCGTCACCTACAGTACTGTCCGCGGCCTCGCTCTCGATTCTGAGAACGATACTTTGAAGAAAAAGCTCGTATACCTCCTTACCCATGCTTTCTGGCCACCAATGCTATGGATGATGTGCCTCACAGCTTGTTTCGAGCCAATTCGCTACGCCATTTGGCCGCCAACGATGCCAGACAGAGAAGAACTCTTGGATCGCGACGACAAGACACAGATTGCGAGGCCAAAGGAAGAGTGGAAGAAAGCGAGATACGCAAAGACGACTTTCTTTCACGAGTTTCAATATACTCTGTTAACAGCATTTACGTGTATGGTTTTTGTGGGGGCGTTTTTTATCGATATCTAAGATCTGGTTTGGCGGGATAGTGGGAAAGAGGAATGTATGTGTTGATGATTTTATATGGCGTTAATTTAATATATGGGATGAGCAATAGTGGTTGATAGATGCTATCTGGTAATCTATTTACTCTACATCTCACTGTACATGAGGGGAGTTTGGATACCGAGTAATACTTAACGTATATTGTACGAAAATAGGATAAAGACGAGATTGGATTGTAATATCATCTCACAATAGAATAGTATAGGAATGTTATCTAGGAGAAACAAAACATTAAATAATATCACACAATCAATTCAATTGCCGACTTACTTTGCAGACTTTACTGAGGTTTGTGCCATGGACTAGATCTAGATGGCTTGGTGGCTTGCTCTAAATGGATCGGCAGGGCCACCACTTCGCGCACGGACTGTCCTGAAGGGACGCTGGCGATATCTCTGGAAAGATCAGATGAGATCAGATGAGATCAGATCGAATAGTTTGGAAACTGACATTAACGATTTATCATTGGTTCAACAATTGAAATCTGCATTCTAAGCCTAAACAATTGAAGAATAGACCAGTTACCAGAATCTGGGAGTTGGGAAGTGTCCTATCAGTATCTGGATCTGTCTGCCGGTGGTCTAGAAAGCTTCAATTGTGCACTTCACGGAATATTCCCATTCAGAAATTTCGCAGCGTTGAACTCGCGATGATTAATCAGACGCAGAATGGGATTTGTGTTCCTTTTGCATTTCTGTTTGACCAAGATTGGTGATCATTTCACTCCATATCTAGATGAGTGAGATAAATTATATTTGAGAAAAAGACACCAAATTTCTCCTCCCCAATTCATCTCAATTGCCCATCTATTGCCATTCATTATCCCAAATCCAATTATTCACCCACAATCAGTCTCAATTCCACATCCAACAATGTAGAAAACGGAACTCATCTCTCCAATTCCCCTCCGCTGGATACTGGAGATTCATAAACGTGATTCTTAGCACGAGGAAGTTTTTCGAGCTGGAGTTAGTATTTTCCGCATCTAACCTATTGACTCACTCACAGAAGTGACAAATTCAACCGTCGCCGCGAAATAATCTTCAGTATAACGTTAGATCTTCCGCATACAAGCTTCTTCTTTCGTAGATACAGATATTCAAGCGTTGATTATTTATTCATCACCAACCCACACCTGACTAAATTCACTACCTAGCCACATCCATAATCGATGCAAGCCACGATCAAATTAACCATCAGGAAATCTCAATCCCCATGGAGCAATCCTAACGCCCGGTATTTGGAATCTGGAAGGTTAAAGTTTTTAATTTACAGTTGTGCGGAATTAAGCGTTGGTTGGTAGCGGGTGATGACAAAACATGTGGAAGCTAAGGGTGTGGGGGGAGGCTAGGAGGCTACAAGGTTAGGAGGCTAGCCGAGAGCCAGACTAAGGGGTTGAATCGTGACGGCGAGCTTAAGTTTTGAGGCGCATTGGTGTGGAGGTGCTAAATTGGCAGTATAGGAATTGATCTTTTAGTCGGTTGAGCCAGGTAGGTAGGTATTATCTAACCCGAGGAATCGACACTATCGGCCGCCGGTGTTCTCACTCGTCACAGTAATCAAATCACTTAACAATAAATGAGTTGGAAAGAGAGGTTTAAGCTGACATCAACTGCGTGTTTTATATTTATCAGATGAATTATTCAGCCAATAGGGGTGTCCGTCAGTCATTCTTTAGGGGTACAGTCAGTAGGATGGCATGTTCCGAAAGGTAATATTGGGAATACATTTTTACTTTCTTGATCAAGCACCACGTTTTGAGCCCTCTGTCTGCAAAAGGTTTAGTTCCTATTTCACGACTATCTTGTAGAGATGGGTGCCGCTTGATGTTCAATTCATTGGATGGCATCTCCGGTATAGTAAATCTGGGGAGGGTCTACGCAATTGACTCAATCATCTGATGGTTATTCTACTATTTGACTTGGTTAGATCGGGCGCATATTATAAATTGGCTGTGGGTTGAACACGTTAAGATCCGATTTAAATGTATCACTAATCAACTGCTTTACTCTTGCATTGAATATTGTATAACATTGTGTCCAGCGGGAAGTAGTTACATGCTAACATTCCTGACTTCACCTGGTCCATGTCAACGGCAAGCATTTTGGGAGCCCCATTAATTTTGACTAGAAGAAAGACGAGCAAACAAGCTACGAAGGGCTTAGTATCTCTCCAATACCAATCCTCATGGACCATTGAAGAGAGCTATCAAGTTCAGACCTCGTTACATCATTCACATTTACAATTCGAGGTTCTGGATCTTAGCTATGTATGTTGAGAAAAGTAACTTACCTCCTGGCTTGAGTAACTTCGTCTAAAAGTACGGGTGCGGCTTGTGTACGCTGTCTTAGAGCCGTGTGAAGGGTTCAGTTCCCCTTTCTGTCTCTCTTTCCCGTGGGGTTCTTCTACTGGGGAACGGGAAGGAACGCGTAATCTTTCCCTCGTGTTTGTGAAAGAGCTTGTTTTATTATACAATAATAATGCAAGGAAGAAGATTATGTATTCCACACAACCCTACAAGATCTAATATCTAAACACACAGCCCTTATGGTATATAAACGCCTTTTGCAAAAATCTTAGCACGATAATTTTCTCGCGGGCGCTAAAATACAAATATACTACCACATAGAACAAATAGGCGGATAAGAAGAAGACAAACTAAGTAATAAGTATTTCTCACGATATCAAAGGACTTTTATCTGATCCCATCTTGACATTCTATAGTAAAAGACACTAAGCCTTGAAGAGTAATTCCTTCAGCAGAGAAATCCTTCACGTCTAAAAGTGCGATTTGCAGCTGAGTGATCTCCATAGGCACTGAGCAAGTCAACTTATCTATTTCCTGGCCATCCCTGTTTTGGGCGCCTGGAAACGAATATTAAATACCTTTACAAAGCATATAACTACCGGCAAATCACTCTCATACCCCTAAAGATCTCTTTCCTCATGATCTTTTTCACTCTAGTAAAATAACCCCTATTCGATATGCGCTAGTTGCAATTATGATAATTCTTTGATAAATCAACTGAAAGAACAACCCAACGAATCCGAGCATTCTATTTCCGTTGTTAGCTATTGTCAATATCAGTAGATAGCATATCCACATCCCATCGCGTAAGCTCCGTCCCGATACTTCTCCGAACCGTCTGACAAAATCAAATCATGATATCTTTCGGGAAAGGGTAGCCCACCAAGCTTTGAAGACGACAGTTGTTTTCTCTCTGTCGACTTTTCAGTAGGATCTTTTCTGCTACCTGTCTGCTGTACAAACTTTGTCCGGGATACTTTTGGTAGAAAGATATCCAGTTGCTGTTCTTTGGTCTTGGGCGCTTGTTGCATGCCAGTTTCACACCTTATTGGGATAAGCATATTCTTCATTGTAGGATGCTATTAGTATATTGTTTGAGGTTTCGTGGTAAGCATGAGGGGTATATTTGAGCAAGACTGAACCATATTGTATCTAAGATTATGAACTAAGAGGAACAGAAAGTCGGAGTGACCCCTGCTTATATACATGTAGTAGGACAGGTTGGACTTGAAGCAAAATACTAGTAGAATCTTGATATAAGTGTCCTTGCCATTGATGACCCTTTTGAATGATAAATAAAGGAATAAACAGGCAAGACTGCATCATTTATTTGGTATGAGATTCCACCACAGGAGCCTAATTGTGTAATAATATGTACACATGTAGTCATATAACATAATATAAACTTTTAAGAGATGAATATCAATTCCATACACTGGGTATATATGTTTTTCCCAAGATATACAGAGTTATTTCGTATCTAGGCTACGCAAAAATTATCCGCACCTGTAGATAATCCGCGAACAACCCGCCCCTCTGGTACCCGTTGCGCAGCCTACTCATATCAACAGATGAACTCATCTGGAGACACGCGCTCTTTATCTTCATAATTCAGATAATTAGCTCTAATTTGTCTCATCTGTCTCAAATTGATGGCCGCCCCCCGATCTTTGTAGGTATTACGCTATGAAACCCTAAGATTTACCCTTACTACATTCGCAGCTCTCGGTGTTGAGGAAACCCAACACCATGAATAGCGATATGAAGTCATGAATCACCGATAGATGTTGTGAGAAGCGGGTCGAACCGAGATTTTAGTTATATATATATCTTGATAATGGGACCCGCGGTTGAGGAGATCATGTTAATTCTCTCCGAGGGAGTACTGGGCAGGAGCAAATGCAATATTAATCTCTCCATAAATCGGTGTCAAAACCGAGATTTTTACCTTTTTCCTTGATGTGCAGGTGTTCATTCTATCATTTCGTTAATCCAAGGCTCTCCAAGCATTTGTTTTGCCGTTTTCCTGTCTTCCGGGCGCCATTGAAGCATCCCACGCATCATTTGCAAAAAAAACTTCTTTGTTCTTGCCCTTAAGGCGCATCTCGGATTTCTCCAAATCCATGCCTTGTGGGATAGGCACCTCAGCTATCCATTTGCCTATATTCCCAAAGAATCAGCATTTTGTCTCAAATCTATAATATCTCTGAGTACACACCTTTCTCATCAAAAAATTCAGAAGCCCGTACTCCCTTCTCAAGTAGATCTAGCGGAGGAGAACCTAGCATCCCTATAACCTCTGCTAGATGCGCACGAGTGGAGTAACCTTTCCCATCCGGATCGTTGCCATGGAACATGTGTTTGCCCTCAAATAAATCCCATATTATAACACCTACATTCCATATATCAACAGGATAACTCCAGGCGGCTTTTACCATTACTTCAGGCGCCTATTGACAAGTTAGCATGGTCCCTCCAGAGCTTGGTGTGCTGAGGGCCATTTCAAAATGGTTTAAGATATAGGTTCTCAGGAAAGCGAAAACGTAAGTGCAAGATCATACTGACCCTGTAAATCTGGGGTCCCGCATTGTGATTTTTTTTTAGATCACCTTGTACTGCTGAGCCAAAATCGCTCAGAACGGAGTCACCGAAGAATTTTGGAACTTCCAGCTGTCTCGAGGCATAGATTGTTATGCCGTTGACCAATTTTCGTGGGGAGGGATGTTCCATTTCCGCTGCAGTGAAAGCATCAAGGATAGATTCATCTTCTATCTGGGAAAGTATGTTGTCGGCTTTGATATCTGCAAAGGGATTTTAGTAATTCATTCGGTGAGAGCAACGCAGCAATTGGAATTTTGTTTTAATTGCACCTTTCAAATGCCATAGAAGAGATAATGGGGCCTCGCACCTGTATGGACGAGTTTACACTCTGTGTGCAGGTAGTCTAGTGCCAGGAATAGTTGTTTGAGAGCGCCCTTGAGAAGTACCTCCGTGAATAGGCCATGTGGAATCCGATGTCTGAGATCTCTGAAACTTTCCCACATGGGCTTTTGCACAAGGCAGGTGTGGTCGCCACCAGGGCGAGGTATTGTGAAAGTTTCCAATGCAGTTCTGATATGATGATAGCCAGGGTGCGAATAATTGCCTTTGCTTAATTGTTGATAGATTTTGAATTCCTCTAGAGGGTCTCCATCACGAATATAAATTTTGAGCGTGACGTGCTTATGTGCTCTAATTTTTTAAATCTTCATATGCCTCTCTTCGCCACATGGGAAGCTTACTGGAAATCACGAGCCAGCCAAACGTTAGATGATATACCATATCCAAGTTTTCCAAGGACCTGATATTTTGATACAAAAACATTTCCAATATTAACCGGATAATATAACCCTTTTTTAAAGCCATCAAATTGTTCTTCAAAGGTTTGGGCATCACTGATTAGATCAAATTCGATGCTGGCAAAGCGTAGGGGTGGGGATGGTGCTCTTCGGATAGCGGTTTTTGCCCATTTAAGAAGGGATGCCATTGTTGAGGATAAATTGTACGTGTTATGCGACCAGTTTTGAGTTTGATATGAATAGATGGGAAAGAGTAATACCTGATGTGTATGAATTGAAGGGAATGTTTTCAACAAGCAAGCACCCAGCCAGGTATATACCTATAAACCTACCTTAGGTAATCACCTAGATGGCCCGGCCACACAGTTTATGCCTGAAAATACAGGCTCCAAGCTTTGAGCCTCGGTAGTACTAAGATCAAATTGAGTTAACTGTTCCATAGAAGACTTTCTCTTTACAGTGCCAAAATGTTGTAATGATGTTACATTCTCCTGTAGAAAGGATTCTTCTTGATCCCGAAATACTTTCTTAAGAGAGAAGGATGACAACAAGAAATTATCCGGCAAAATCACTCTTGAGGATATGTCAGGTTATATTTTGCGAGGCTAGGCTTCACGAGGCCAAGATCATGGGAGTCAAGAGTTCACGGTAGAGCAAATTGAGAGCCACGAAGAGCCTTGAGGATTAAGAATAATCATACTGAATCCATTAAGTCGAGAGAATAACAGACATACACTCCACTGATGATAAGTAAATCATTTCCCTGTAATCTTTTACCAGAGTGAGATGAAGTCCTTGCTTCTGATATATCATATCCTACAAGCGGTGGGAGAATGCGACAAACCAATCAGTCCATGAATAAACGTCTGTGATGTTCTTCCTCAGAAATGAATCTGACCCAATGGATATCCCAAAAACATGCTAAACTCCTAACATAACTCAATAAATTCAAATCCATATGATGCAGGTATTATCGCGTGACCAACTCCGAGGCCTCAGACCCCCTTCATTCATCCATGATCATTATCGCAACCAGGCGACTAAATGGTGTATACAATTTTATCTTCAATGTCTTCCTCCACTCTCTTCATATGCAGGTGGCGGATCTTGTGTTTCGCCCGGAATTGTAAGTTCATCTTCTCCTGGAACCACAATCCTAACTCTCGAGGTGTTCGCTCTTGGACTCTCATATATATCGCCTGGCGCAGATAATGAGCGACCCCGAGTGGGCGCACCAGGCTTTAACATAGACTCAGGTAGCTTCTCGGGCGGATAAGTATATGGCTCGTTCGCGAATGTTGGGTGAAAATGCTGCTGTGATGTTTGATAAGGAGAGTAACGAGTTTGAGAATGATGATTGAAAGGAGGAGAGGTAGTAATAATAGGCGGGCTATTCATACGTTGTTGGGGAGGTGGCGGATGAACCCATCCCGTTGAGGATGCGCCAACGGGTGGATGTACATGTTGTCGCATCTGAGTCTCTGAATGCGGCGCATAATATGCTTTTCGTGGTGGCGAACTGGTGTACCTCAGATCCTCTCTACTTCTCCTCTTATCATCTCTTCGATCATCACGCTCTCTTTTGTCATATGTATAATTTCTTTCCGGCGAATCTCTTCGTCTGTGCCTGCGCTCCTTGCTTCTTTCCCTCTCTCTATCCCTATCCCTATCCCCATCCCTATCATAATTGCCGTCGTGCTCCCGATCGCAAGAATGTCTCCGCCTTCGATATCCCGGACCAGCGCGATCAGGAGAATAAATGCGATAAGACTGCTCATCGAGGTCTAAAGCTTCATTCTCGAGACGTTGTTTCTCCTCTTTGTGCTTGAGGTGTTGTTTGATAAGGTACCCTGCTGCAAGGAGTTCGAGGCCGGCGAGGATGACCATACTGGTAATATTCAACTATATCCCTTCGAAATATAAGTCTCAATTCTATGTGCGCAGTATCTCTTGTGCCTTGCTTGGTTAATGTGAAGTGTAGTTAGTCCTCAGAAAACGTTGTTGATATAATATGAAGGAGTAAATGCTGGTTGAGTCTCAAAGATAAAACATGATCGCAATAACTAATAAGCTGCCGGGAGCCGCTCACCTCAGCTCAGCTGATGTATTTTTCGAGGTTTTAACTTTTTATTACAACTTTCGTCCCAACTTCCAACTTCCTGCCAAGACGGGAACATGGCACAATCAACCTTTGGCTGCCGATCGGGGCTGTGCTTCATTACATCATAAATGCCAAGATGACCGGTCATGTGACATGGAAAATTGTTCTTACTACCGGCCCTACCCGAATTGATTTGATCCTTGAACTTTCTGATCATGACGGTGCAATGTTGCGACAAGTCGACGACAAGTCAGCACATATAAGATCAACAACTTTAATAGTTGTCAAGGACTTTACATACCTCTTCAAATCCATTGATACGAATCCACTAAGCCATTTTCCCTTTTGTTTGATCCTTTGGACCGAGCCTCCTGTTAGAACTATCAGGTCCAAGATCACAGCTCTGATGATCAGTTGAGGCAGGTGGTACTTTATATCATCACTGCTTGATTCATTCTCATCGGAATAATATATATCATACTTCCTGTATCCGAGATGCTACTTAGGGTCTTAGTACCTTTTGTGCCTGTCGGGTATATCACTTTATTATACCCTGACCAATATATACATTGCCGCTCGGTTGAAAGTTCGCCGAGTCAAATCACATCTTTGCAGAAAAAAAATCTTAAAAATCTTCTATTTAAGATCATCATCTGAACTATACAATTAGCCAAAAAACAAAAACGTTGTACTATCTCCACTATGGCTTCGGAGCTCGAAGAATCCACTATGATTGTCTTTCTGATTGCTGGAAATCTAATATCTTCCGAGCCGTCGGATTGCGGGGTGCGTCGGCAAGAACAACGCCCCTGGATCACATGCTTTATTTGTTGAATGATGCTATTTCTGAATTGCTATATAAGTAATAAGTTTTACTATGTAATTAATATTTTTTTTTCTAACACGAAGTGAAATCATGAGGTTCCTAAACATCTTCACGACGTTGTGTCTCCTACTGTGGGGTGGCGCTGCTACAAATGATGGATTGACCGATGTTGTAGAATGGGATCCATATAGTCTGACAGTCAATGGTTCTAGAGTGTTCATTTTGTGAGATTCTTCAAAAATATCATTCAATTCTTGCTAATAGCTAGTCAAGCTCTGCCGAGTTCCATTATCAACGGATGCCCGTTCTAGAACTATGGCTCGTGCGTTTCATTCCCTCCAAGTCTTACAGAGATCTTACGTTGGCCTAGGATATCTTCCAAAAGTTTCGAGCAAATGGTTTCAACACAATTAGGTAGGATCAATGTTGCTCAACCCGAATTGTCTAACTAGTATAGTGTATACTTTTTCTGGTCTTATCACGAGGCCTCAAAAGGGTCATTTGACTTCGAAACATCAGGCAAGAATGTTCAAAGAGTTCTTGATTATGCAAAGGAAGCAGGAATTTGGGTCATTGCTCGAGCCGGGTAAGTTCATCTGGTTGACTAATTAAAATTCTTGTTCCCAATGCACAAAATTTTGCCCTCCAAGTTGTCACCAACATCGTTTTCAGAAAAGAGGTATTTACTAACTCCCCGATTATACAGGCCATATTGCAACGCTGAGACCAATGCTGGAGGTTTCGCGTTATGGGGTTCCGATGGAAGCATGGGAACGTTAAGAAGCAACAATGCTGCATATTATGCATCTTGGCTCCCATGGATCACGGAGATTGGAGGAATTCTAGCAAAGAATCAAATCACTAACGGAGGAGTAAGATTCATCACATTTGTTGGAGAGATCAACGCGTGCTAACTCCCAAGATAGCCTATTATTTTCAATCAGGTTGAGAATGAACTTCAAGAGACAACTCACTCAGCGACTAACTCTTTGGTTCTTTATATGGAGCAGATTGAGGCTGCATTTCGAAATGTTGGCATTACTGTCCCTCTTAGCCACAATGAGAAGGGCCAAAGAAGTATATCATGGAGTACTGATTATCAGAATGTTGGTGGTGCTGTGAATGTTTATGGCTTAGATTCGTGTAAGTACATTACATTGCTGATATTCAATGTATTTTTGGTTCTTGTTCTATCTTTTCTTCCTGCGATCTAGCTGACACAACAGTAATATAGACCCCGGTGGATTGTCATGTACTAATCCTGCCAGTGGTTTTAATCTTGTCCGCAATTATTATCAATGGTTCTCAAATTACTCTTACACACAACCAAGTTACTTTCCAGAGTTTGAAGGTGGCTACTTTACTCCATGGGGTGGTAGCTTTTATGATGATTGTGAATCGGAACTTTCGCCAGCTTTTGCAGATGTCTATTACAAGAACAACATTGGGCAAAGTACAACTCTTATGAGCTTATATATGGCTTGGGGTGGTACAAACTGGGGTCATTGTGAGTTTGTCTTGTCATCACAAACAAATTGACTCTAATATTTTGAATAGCTGCAGCTCCAGTGGTCTACAGTTCTTATGACTATGCAGCTCCTCTTCGGGAAACTCGCCAGATTCGAGACAAACTATCCCAGACCAAACTTATCGGGCTCTTCACCAGAGTTTCCACTGATCTGCTCAAAACAGAGATGATCGGTAATGGTACTGGATATAGTGTACGTATATCCTTGTATAGACAGTCATACACAGAGACAAAACTGATCAATGATAGGTATCTTCAACTGGCATTTGGTCATGGGTTTTGCGAAACCCGGATACTCAAGCTGGATTTACAACATTCCAACAAGCGAAGTCCAGCTCAACAACATCGGTAACATTTGATGTATATCTAAATACCTCCTTAGGTGCTGTGACTGCATCCAATGTTAATCTAAATGGTCGTCAAAGCAAAATTCTTGTCACGGATTATACATTCGGAAAGCATACACTCCTTTTTTCATCTGCAGATATCCTTACATATGGTGTGTTCGATGTTGACGTTTTAGTTTTGTATCTCGAAGAAGGACAAATTGGTCAATTCGCTTTCAAAACTACATCAAAATTGACCTATCAAGTTTATGGAAACTCTGTTTTCGCTGCAAATTCAACATCGAACTATACCTCAACATCACAAACATTTACATATACTCAAGGATCTGGCCAAACAGTAGTCAAATTCTCTGATGGAGCTTTAGTATATTTACTTGATCAGCCTTCAGCATGGAAATTCTGGGCTCCAGCAACAACATCAAATCCTGATGTCAAGCCAGATGAACAAATATTTGTTCTAGGACCATACCTCGTACGAAATGCAACTACATCTTCTGGAGTTGTTAATATTTCTGGTGATGTCGACAAAACCACAAACATTGAAGTCTTTTCCGGAGATTCATTGATTGAAACTATTGTATGGAACGGTTTGCCGTTATCCACAACAGAGACAAAATATGGTTCATACATCGCAAACCTTCCTGGTACTGAGAGTAGGATTGTTTCCTTGCCAGAATTGACCAATTGGGAATCTGCAAATTCTCTTCCGGAAAAAGAAATCTCCTACGACGATTCAAAATGGACTGTTTGTAACAAAACAACTACATTAAGTCCAATTGCACCGGCGACTCTCCCTGTCTTATTTTCAAGTGACTATGGATATTACACCGGGCCTAAAATCTACCGTGGATATTTTGACGACTCCAATTACACATCAATCAATATTACCGCATCTGGAGGTTTAGCATTTGGATGGTCTGCCTGGTTAAACGGTGTTTTGATCGGTGGAAACACTGGTGATGCTACTGCAACAACTACCAACGCCATTCTCGATCTCTCAACTCATACCTCTATTATTAAACTCACCAATAATCTCATCACGGTTGTAGTAGACTATCACGGACACGACGAAACATCCACTGCAAAAGGTGTCGAAAATCCCCGCGGTATTCTCGGCGCAAGTCTCCTACCCAAACCATCTAGCTCAACTGGATTCAAACTTTGGAAGATACAAGGAAATGCAGGAGGTAGTGCAAACATTGATGCAGTACGTGGTCCTATGAATGAAGGTGGCTTTTATGGCGAGAGACTCGGATGGCATTTACCTTCTTCTCCTTCTTTGTCTTCCAAATCCACACCTTTGGTCGGTCTAAATACTTCTGGAATCTCATGGTATTCAACGAACTTTACTTTGGCACTCGATGCAGACCTCGATGTTCCACTCGGAATCAAATTTTCCGCACCAGCGGGCACTGTTGCAAGAGTTATGTTTTGGATTAATGGATATCAATACGGAAAATACGTACCACATATTGGACCGCAAACCGTCTTTCCTATTCCGCCCGGAATCATCAATAACCGGGGAACAAATAAGTTGTCAATTAGTTTGTGGGCAATGCAGGATGAAGGGGCGAAGTTGGATAGCGTGGAGTTGGTTAATTATGGAGTTTATGAGAGTGGATTTGGGTTTAGTAGGGATTGGAGTTATTTGCAGCCGGCGTGGGATAGTGAGAGGTTGCAATATGCTTAGAGTGAGGGGATCTGGGGGTAAAGTAAATGTAGGGATGGGAATGCGAATGAAAGGAGAGATGTCATTTGAGATATTTTTCTGAGGAGAATAATTTTTTGATCAATTTGCATTCTAATTCAGCCAGCCCTTGCCTTGATTTTTTTTTCGTAACTATACTTAGCGTCAGCAATACACACATTTTCAAACCCCTTCCTCATCTTCCGCAAAAAATTCCCCCAAGAGAGTGAGTCGTCACGTCGAGCACGAACTTAAGTCCCTAGGTACCTATATTCCCAGCCACGCAAGCGCTTCTAGAATGGATACAAGTACGCTGGTTAATCAACCACAGAAATTCTAGGAAAATTGTAGGGAAATCATATCATCGCAAATGAGATAACTATGTATATATATATATAT
>PHWZ01000202.1:0-63903 GCA_004379285.1 Botryotinia calthae | reverse complement strand
CCCCCCCCCAATTTGTACGTTGGATTAAGATATGTTCCGAGGATCTTTGTGAACAGGAGAAACATTACATGAAAGTACGAAATAGAGTTCAGCAGAAAAGATGATCTCTTGTTAACATTTATATTAGAATTGAAGCTGGAACACCGTGGATGGTTATAAGCCGGTCACAAACCAAGCGCATGAGGAAAATGTAGCGATGGGTTTAAACATATGAACGAAAATCAAACAACTTTGTTGGCAAAAGATCTCCCCCTTTACGCTAGTTTTTGTTCCACTTCCATAACCTCAATACTGCTTTCTGGGCTAGAACTCGATTTTTGAAAATCTTTTTCTTCCGCAACCCTCCCAAGTCTCAAGTCTTCCTCTTCATATATTTGTGGTCTCTGTAGCTGAGTAGCTATCTTATTTCGGTGAATAAAGAGTCCAGGTTTACTCTCAAAGAAGCGATCAATATCCTCTAAGCTTCTGTTCGCGGTCTCCGGATAGAAAAAATATGTAATTGGGACGAAACTCGCGCAAATGACTGCCCAGATAATCCAGAATTTCCATCCCAAATTTGCGATTCCTGATGGAGTCACTTCAGCAACCATATAGTTCATAATCCAGTTGGTAGCCATAGCTAGAGATGCACCCTTGGTACGCATTTCAAGAGCATTAATTTCAGTAGGATAGAGCCATGGAACTCCTAGAACACCCATACCAAAAGATGCAAAGAATGCGAAGAAGAATGAGACTGCCACAGCTCCGTATTGATAGCTATGTGCTGGATCAGAGACAGTCAAGGCTAGTACGATGGTGATGATGATCCAGCAAGTAGAACATGCAAATGCGGAAACCATCATCACACGTCGACGACCATATCGCTCAATTACAAAGTAGGCTAAAACAGCGAAAAGAAGATAGTCGACAGATCCTGCGGCTGCAAGAATGCGTGCTCTAATTATTTATTAGTTACGAGCGACCTGAAGGCTAAAGGAGTCTGACCTCAATTCGGATATTCCTAGTGCATGAATAAAAACGTATGTCATGTAATAACTAGTGACATTGATACCACTGATTTGATTCATTGCTTGCATCCAAGCTCCTAGAATCATACGCCTTAAAACTCCAGATGGGCCTTTACCAGACAGCAATTGAAACCAAGTATATGTGTTCATATGTTCTCGATCCAAGACGTCTTTGACAATATTAAATTGTTGTTTCACAGATGGAGAGTCGATAGTTGCGCCATGACCTTCAAGTGCTGCGAGAACTTCATATGCCTCTTGGTGTCGCCCTTTTCTGATGAGCAGACGCGGCGAATCTGGTAGTAATGGACACAGCGCCCAGATTACAGCAGTGAAGACTATTTTATTGTTAGTTTAATACCATATTCAAGTATTTTAGAAGACTCACATATTTGGAAAGCTAAAGGAAATCTCCATGCCACACTACCCTTGGCGAATGAAAATCCAAGTGTAAGCCAATTGGAGATCGAGAATCCGGTAATGCAATTGGCCATCTGAATGATGACAAGTTTCCCACGACTTCTCATCTTGCTAGTCTCAGCCTGCCAAACACCTGCAGTCGCGGTGTTCATACCCGTTCCCAATCCCGCAACTACTCTTCCCACCATCATTTGCGCAACGCCGTAACTAGCAGTTTGAATGAGTGCGCCTATTGCAATGATGGTACTTCCTAGGAGTATCACTTTAGGTCGACCAAGAAGATCTCCAGTCCAAATAGTAGAAAGAGCGCCAAAGAAACAGCCCAGATTGTAGACTGAAGTTAGAGTCCCTTGAACACTTGTCGATGGATATCCCATAGTTCGAATAAAGTCATCACCAACCAGAACGTTTCCAAAGACACCCTAACATGGTTAGCGCTCTAGATTATCTTTCATAATTCTGACAAAGTACTTACTTGGTCGTAGCCATAGAAAACCAAAACTGTTGAAGCAGCAATGGATATCCATACCGTCAGTGCCTCACCAGAACCTCCAAGGTACTTTCGAGCCATTGTACGAAATCGATTCAAATGTAACAACTAGTTGCAGAACTTTCAATCTTGCATATCGCAACTTCACAGAGACCGGAGAACTTCTGACGACTTTATACTTGACAATCACCAGGATGTATCCCTTGTGCAGTTGTGCTCCCACACGAGGATGCAGAGTGTCGATCATTACCAGATTGGAATGCTTAACGATAGAAGAGATAGATGACTTCATCCGAATACAGTTTGACAGCCGTGGCTGCGGCCAAGATAGCGGGACGAGTCATTATTTTCTATTTGGTATCAGCAAAATCGCGGGGACCCCAGATTTCCGTGGATTCGCGGAAAGTAAGCGGGGTACCTTGGAGTATCAAGATTCGCATCCAATAGTGGGTTGTATACGTATAGACTGATCCTGTCAGTCCGTGCACCCACTGACATGTAAGACAGAAGTTAACGCGGGTAACCTTCCCTCTCTCACAAATTCATATGCAGTTTTTGCTTTTTGACATCGCTCAACCTTCCCTTGCTACTTGGTGTTCTCAGGGTGCAAAAGGCGGGGTGAGATCAATGTTTTAATCGTCTGAAGGAATGTTTGACTATGGGTTAAACCAAAGCTTCATTTGTGGTAGTGTTCAACCAAGTATTTATGGTTCACTCATTGAGATTGAGACATTCCTTTTCCCGGCTTCGATCAACGGGCCTACCTTGCGGCGACACGTCTTTGGTTACCCACATAGGACAGTCCACGTGTTTCGAGCCCTGTTCTTGATATAAATTCAATCATGCCAGCTGGAATACACTTTCCATTCAAGATCACCAACAATACCTGAAATTACTCAAACATGGCTATGAACGTTCAATCCAAGACTGCTATTGTTACTGGTGCTGGCTCTGGTATCAATTTCTGTTTTGCAAAATTGCTACTCAGCAAAGGTTGTAATGTTGTCATTGCAGATCTCGCGCTGCGCCCAGAAGCTCAGGAATTGATATCCAAATATTCTGATTCTTCAAATGGTGCAAAAGCCGTGTTTCTGAAAACGGACGTGACGGAATGGGCCCAACTGCAGAAGATGTTCGAAATAGCAACAGAGCAGTTCGGTGGTGCTGATATTGTGTGCCCAGGAGCTGGCGTCTTTGAGCCAGTTCGTTTTCACATCCCAGAATTGAAAGTTGTAGCTAATAGATAACCAAGCCATTTTCCAATTTCTGGAACCCTCCTGACACCCCCCCTTCCGTCGACAAAACCTCCGAATCACGATACAAATTACTTGATATCAACATCACTCATCCAATACGCGCAACTCAAATGGCTATTGAGCACTTCATGAATCGGAAGAAGCCTGGTACTGTTATTCATATATCTAGTATTTCTGGTCAAGTTCCATTCTTTCCAACGCCAATGTATGTGGCCTCGAAACATGCTATATCAGGTTTTGTTCGTACATTGGCACAATTGGAATTCCCTGCTTCCGATATTCCTAAAGTACGCATAAGTGCAGTAGCACCTGGTCTCATAAAGACCCCATTATGGACAGAAAATCCCGAAAAGATGGCATTTATCCCTAAAGATAACCTGGATTGGGTAATGCCAGAATTTGTTGCCGAAGCGATGCTGGAACTCATCGAAAGTGAAAAATATCCTGGAGGTACAATTTTAGAAGTTGGCAAGGTAAAGAGGAAAGTGGAAGCCTTCAACGATTCTGGGCCTCCACGAGAATCAACGGCAGTTACACATGTAACTCGTGAGATTCTGGAAGCTGATATATGGGCATCTATGGAGAGGCAATACCGATCTGAGACTAATCCCTCACTATGAACTGGTAGGAACCATTCAAGAAGAGAACCGTGGACATCCACTCAAAGCACGAAAATTGTATGTTATTATCCTAGAATTTGCTACGAAATCCTTTATTTGGCAATACCCAATTTATGAAAGGGTTCTCTTAATGTGATAATTACATACTGTTTCCATGTTGATCCTTCAGCGTGAGCTTGCTCCCCGATTCAGCTTGAGCTTACTCTCCGCTTCATCGGGATAAGCCAGAAAGTAATCATGAATAACCCTGAAATCTCTTAATGTAATGTCAGTGCTCCTCTGGAAAATAGTATAAGTCCCAAAGCTAATATACGTTCCCCCTATCTTCAAAGTTCTGCTCTGAGGAACAGACTGCCCCTCCATAGCAACAACAATGAGAGGCCCTTTCCAAGCATGCTTCATCTTGCCAGCCGTGATTGAGCTTGCAGACTGCGTCATCTTTGATCCGTCAGATCCAAAATTATCCCGCATGGAAACGGCAAGAGTGTGTTTGATGTTTCGTGCTCGCATGATCCGCTGAGGCTCAATGAGGAGTTGTTCGGAATCATAAGAATCGCCTGAGCCGTAAGTGAGGAACCTATCGACATCCGGTAGTTCAAACTGTCCTTCGACACCAGGAATTTCGATCTGCTTGTAGTCCACCCATACTAATTCTGGTTTCTCACTGTCGGGGGAAAACAAAATGCCAAGTTTGTGGGTGGGACTTGGACGGGGAGACATCGTGGTGATCTTCTTGCAAAGGGTTTTGTGGAGAGGCCAATCGAGGGTTTGGCATCCGGAAGAACAGTAGGCAGCGGACTTGCAGCGCGTACAATCTTTTGCTGGGAGGTTGCAAATGGTACAAGTCAATGCCGGTGGGGGTGGGCTAGCATCGGTATCGGCGATAGAAGCCATATTTTGTGGTATTTTGACGGAGGTTGGTAGAAGAAGAATTTCGAAAAATTGTTAATGGTCTAGAACATGGTATCACAAAAATATAGCAAGATAAAAGAGGAGAACGCTCTAAAAGTTCTAGTGGATCTATGTAATTTCTTTTCTGTTTGCTCTGGATGCAATGCAAACGAGACAAACATGCCGGCATTTGCCTCATCTGTCACTTTGAAGCAATTTTACCAGTCAACTGGAAGAACGGACCTATAGACCATGTGCGTGTCGTCCGCAGAGCACATATCTTAAAACCAGTAGTTGCTGGATCCAGCAGTGTTGGGACGACATGTGGGGGTAGATCACGTGTTTTAAGCTCATTATCTTTAGGTCAGACCTGGATAATTGCCGTGACAGGATATATCGTCGAGATTCCGCGATACCTTTCCTTCAGCTAGAATCTTTATCGCTTTATTGTAGGGAACTTTGCACTCAAGATCAAGTTGTCGATGCGATTATACAAGGCAGCTTTTAACTTTCAATCAATACTTAATATTACAAGTCGATCAGTATAAATCGCAATTACCCACAATATTCTTTCAATAACGTGATTTATCATCGAATGGATTATATCATCAAATGGACCACTTCAAAATACACCAAAATTAGCCTTTTTCTATATAATTCAATTCTATAATTTCAGATTTTATAAAATTATATCGATAAATAGAGAAAATGCACGCTTACGCACAGACGAATTTTGTATGTATTTTGAAGCGGTCCACTCGATGATAAACCACGTTACCTTAGCTTGCTATCTATTAACTTCGGAAAATCATTTGACTTCTTCACTCGTTTACAGTACATAGATTTCACCCAACTGCAAACCTCCAGCGCATCAAAGATTTCGATTCCCAAAATGGTTGTTCTCGACAAACTTCCTGGCCTGGAATTTTATTTTGAGGTAAATGGAGAGAGGCTTGAAGAGTATGATGACGAAGAGGAGGTAGAAATTAAACCAGGTCCGGTCGGCGAATATCAAAGTTCAAGAACAGTGGCTAAATACATCGAGGCTGTTACTGGTGCGGCTTTCGGTATCAAATGCCATATATCATCTGGTTTCAAGATAAACTCACCAAACCTCTCTATAAGTGTGTATGCGGACGGTAAGTATTCTGAAGGGAAGGTGGTTAGCGGTGGGCACCGTTATATTGAATCTACCTTCACTTTCGACGGACCAACTATCTTTCATCCTATGTCAAGAGGCAGCGCAGAACGGTATGCGAGGCAAAATTATAGGTTTTCTGAACTTGATATTTGTACGTTCTCTCACTATATTGTCAATTCTATCGACTTATTTGCTAAAGATGCGAAGCAAGTGATGAAGCTCGGCTCTCGAGCCTCAGCAACGACAAGGCGAAGGCGGAAAAAGTTGGCACTATCGAGATCAAGATCTGGCGTGAATCTGTATCCACACCATCAACGCCTATGGAACATGAACATCGGGCCATCCCCAGAAAGTTTCATGAGAAGGCGCTGAAAGGCCAAGCAAAATCCCACAGTGTTTCGTATGTTAGGCCATGATCATGTACTCACGGGTCAACTTACGATCTTAGATATTCACCCGAGACGATTATTCCTGCACAGAATTACGCACATGTAACAAAACTTGATGGCGAAGACTATCCCATAGCCATTTACAAGTTTAAGTATCGGTCCAAAGGTATATCAGACTACAACAGAACTTCAAGGCATTGCTGATATCGACATAGAATCTCTCAAGCAATTATTGATTATTGAGCGAACACCCGAGCCAGAAGATAGCCCAACACCAGGTCCTGCGCCAGATATCAATCTTGATACTTTGAGCGCTGCTCAAAAGGAGCGTCTTAAGGCATTTCTACGTAACGAAGGAATTGCTGTGAGTAGTACAGTGATATCAAGGCATGCATATGCTAATAATTTTTGTAGGTAGGTCGCGCTTCTAATACCCGCGAGAGAAGAATCAAGCGTGAGAGGGATAACGGTGAAGGCAGTTCAAATCAAGAACGAAGAAAGAGATCCAGAACAACAGAGGTCGTTGATCTTACTGCAAGTTCTGACGAGGAAGCGTGATAGTGGAGCCACATCTACAAGTTTAAGACAACGGGGATATCATTTTCATTTTCATTCAGTTTTCTAGTCGATCTTTGGTTTGCCAAATATACCCTTTTCATTCATCAGGCATGGGAAGATATTCAATGGGTTTGATGGCGTAATGATGGGGGAGCAAAAACACTTTCATGGCGCAATGGCTCAATGGCGTCACATCAACTCATATCTAAATGTGTGTCTTTGTTTACTCTTGCAAGATCTTATTAAATTAAAGAATTCTCTTTGCCATATCAGAAAACGAAAAAGAGTAAGCCTGTCTACATGAAGTTCTGACATGTAAAGCTACATCCTGCTCACAATTAAGAGACTAGGCTAGTGGAATGCATGTATTATTGACTATGTAGAATTTGCTATAGTGATCTAAATCTAAATAATGAAGTGGAAGATATTACATATGCACATGACGTGCACGTGCCATATCTGTCCAACACATCCTACCCTACTGTCCACATTCCCGTCGAAACTACATGCTGCAAAACAAATCTAGTGCGAGCTGCTTCATCGCCATACTTATGCAAAAGCTTCCCAATGGAATGATAACATAAGGAGGTTTCAATAATATTATTGTCTCTCTCATTAATCCTTCAGTTCTTTAGGCTTTAGCTTATCACAAACAAATCTGCATTTCCAAGTCCTCAACCGTAAGCGAGAAAATTTGAGTGTCCTTACCTGTAAATCTCTACATTAATATCCGCATATGTTGACCTACTATTAGATATCAATCTAGTTTGCTTATATCTCTGGGTTATCACGAGGTAAAAATTAGGTAGGTAAAGATAATTGTGGGAATCAGGAGTGGTAATGGGTCCTTCTATATCATGGGTGTGCTGCCGCTTCGACGATGTTTGAAATAACCAATTGGCTGGAGGGTTTGTGTAAAGCTGCTGAATACGCAGGGAAGTAGAGAATGATGGAACATGTATTGTTTTATTTATTGTACTCATTGTAGTTGCGAATAGTAAGCAAGAGAAGTTCGGGTGGAAGTTTGGAACAGGGGTTTGTATACATGGGGGTTTTGTTTTCGAATATGGTACTTGGGGGTATATCTCAAAGGCTTGCACTAGATACCTACAAGCCATCATATTTGTAATTGCCGTTGATGTTGGAGTAAATGTGCATTTTCCAAATGGTTGCGTGGAGTGAGGTACTAAAGAAACGAACTTTTAGTTGGGCTTTAGCTAGCTAGTATACCACGATCAATAAGCCTTGGCTTTTTTTTCCGTTCTTGATGCAAATGCAGAATTATTATCATTGGCGTTATTGTGCCCCCTACCCATCACTAATTCAAAGTTGCACGATGGAAAAAGTCATAACACACTCCAGCTGACCCATAGAAGCCCGAAAACAATCGTTGAAAACGCCGCCGTTTATCTTTTAACCCCCTGAAACCTCTTGTGAATATTTGCTCATAGTTCAATCCGATTGGTCTCCTGTCAAATCAATCTCAACACGTTCGCCTCTCTTTGATCGCTTGTTGGTCTTAGAATTAGTTTCCTCTCTTTCCCGCTTGATCTTTCTCTCTCTATTGGATTGAGCTCCATTTCCCTGATAAAGATATAGTTAGCAGTGGTGCGAGAAATGATAGATTGAACATGCCATTAAGTTTCCTAGAAACTCCTGCAGCTTAGCTTTCTGGGTTGCATCAAGGCTCTCAAGGTCAAACGGTCCTGAAGCACCATTTGAAACTGGAGCAGGAGATGGAGAAGGGGATGGCTCTGGGGCTCTTTCGAGTATCAAGAGAGACTTGAGTGATTCTGCGACTATTGTTAACTTCTACGAGCTTGATATAGGATATTTCTAACCTTTGGATCTGTATTTGAATCGATATATAGCGATTGGGTGTTCTTTTCCGTCCCGATAGCTCATTTTATAAAGAACAGTTGCTTTCGCGGCCTGAGGGGCTCCTAATCTGATGCGGATTCGCTTGTTAGAAAGCTCTGATAGTTTAGAATTGGTGATACTAGATGATGACTCACGTAGTATTATGAGATATTGCTTGTCCCTTGAGCGCCTTCTCATGCACCGATGCTGATGAATCAGCGGCAAACTTTTTGGAAGCGTTAAGCTTACTCGATTGGTTCTGCGAAACAACTCTTGGACCTCTTCGATGGACCTTTATTACTATCTCTCCAACGACACTCAGTCGGGTTGCATCCTCTTTTATGGAAGCTAATTTCGAATCATTTGTGCCTTCGAAAAGGTTAGTAAGGTGCCGAATTCTTCTAGAAACAAAGCCTAATTACTTGTGATTATGCCGCTGAACTTGAATGGCATCACGAAGGCTTGCCTGTTATCCAGTTCCATTCTGGCACCTCTTAATTTTATAGTCCTAAATAGAAGGTTAGTCTGTAGGCATAAAAAATAGAAAAACTCGTGACTATTTAACCATGAATTACTCCATCACGGAGAACTCCGGCAGAAAGCTACCCTTCAAAATTGGGGTTCTTACAGAGGAATGTCTTTCTTGCCGCCGTGTTTCGAACTAACTTTAATCCCATCAACAAAATCCTGGAAGGAAACAATCGGAGAGTCAAATTTGTATGCTTTGCTGATCTCGAGTTTGATATAGAACGCTTTGCCGGTGGCCGATTCAATATATTTGGAAACCGTCCTGGGAGCTTCATCATATCCTTCAACCCCTGCAGGAACACCTTCAGGCGCGTCGTCGTCGTACTCTTGGAGAGCTTGGCCATCGGTGCATACTGTAACTTTGATCCCACGAACGTTCTCGAGGATTGCCATTGTTAAGTAACAATAAACCTCAAGAAATCTCAAGCCACAATAAATCGCGTCGAGACTTATTCAATGATATTACTGTGATTTGTTGTGTGATTGAAGTGTAAGATTGAGATTAAGAAACTTCTCGGTGACCAAGGCGAGAGGTGGTGAATAAGAAGCAAGTCGCGCTGTCACGTGCTGGTACCGAAAGTGCATTGCAAACGAAAGTGCAATTTCTGTCTCCTTTATTTTACACTACGTCAATCCTATTATCTTCTAATAAGCTCTATATGGATCTTGAAATATTCATTCTCCCCGTCTTCTCCTTGGGCCGCCGGAACATTCGAGAGAGTTCCAGAAATGCTAGGAACATTGGAACACTTTGACTTGATAAAGAATTTACCATCAAAAAGGTCGTTGAAGATGTGCCAAACAAATATAACTGTCAATGTGATGTATGTTATACGTGAGGTTCCTATGATTGTATAAGTATTTGACTAACAATTCCCACAGATTGTTTGCTGACGCCTCATGAATTGGTTGTGGTGAGCTTAAGCTCTCTAACTGTGGTTTTTGTACCTCAACTCTACTCTATGGATACCAAGCTATTGTGCTATGCCGGGAGTATTAGTCCTGTAGGAACGAAAAGTTGATAGACTTAGATTAGTGCACCTCGGTGCTGGTAGTCAAGATAGTCTTGCCCTGTCTGCCCAGTGTATTAGCCGCGTGTGTACGTCTAAGGCTGACGCATTCATGAGTCCCTAGAATCAGTTGCCACAGACTTAGCACTCAAAGGGTTCAAGTTCGAAGTCTATAGTCAATCTTCCGGGCCTTTAAATCTGAACTCTATTGTAAATATTCCAAGTGGTCGGCCTTCATCAGGCCTCATGTCAATTCATTCAAATCTTAATGTTTCCGCCACGTACAGAATATTACTCGACGTACTAATAAAAATTCGATTTGAATTGGATATTTGCTTTCTGCCTGAACTATACTTCACATCTTTTCCTTTATAAGCCGTCTGAAATTTGGATAGACTCCGAAACCGCTTTCGCCCCTTTCGCCAAGCCACGTCGAAGATTACTGGCGTTTTCATATCTTTTCTCTAGAGACCTCCTAGCCCGGGGCTCTTTCTCATTTGCTCGAGTCATGGCATGAAAAACAGAACATCGCGGCATTGAACGACAGCTTCGGGTCGGTTCACACTGATCGGAGTTGTTGAACCACTCAACACCACCAGCACAAAGATCAGGAAAGTAGCTTTTATAGCCTCGGCCACCATTACAGAAAAAGTCACAATGAGAAAATGGCCGTGTCTGGTTTTCTGTAGCTCCGGCGTCCAACCAGAAATGCACTGCGCACTGGGCGCCTTCCTCTGTGGCTTGATCTAATTTTCGGACAATCAGCAGCTAGCAAGCGGGGTCTTGACGCACGTCTTCTTCTGCATGTTAGTAGTTCCTAATTTGATGGCCTTAGTTTGACGGATCGCCTACTTGTTCTTTATATTATGGATACTTCCAGCTACCAGCCCGGTGGAATTCCGATGATTGGCCCTGCGACCTTAAAGTGGAACTCAAAGGCCAATCCCGGCATTTGTTCGTCTATTGATAAATGACATTGATGTGCTATCCATAATGCTTATGTCCGAAAATCATCATTCAAAACTCTCAACAAAGGAGGGATGTGTGTGGTAGATTCTCGACCCCATCCAACCGCCTTAATATTGACTCGCGGGCAAGCACATCGCATCATGAATTTTCATATAACGGGACTCAAGTCCTCAAAATCTGTTCTGATGCTGCTTTTCTCTCTTTCCCCGTTCCGTTATACCAGTGCAACTTTCTTTCATCATGTATATCGACATCACAGCCACATTGGACTGGCCCGTTCCTAATTACGTCAACCCCGAAAGATATGGGCCATCCCTCTTCATTGTCCATGGAGTATTTTACCCGATCGTGTTGGCCATGCTGACAATTCGCATCTATACTCGCTTGTATATATCAAAATGTTTTGGTTTGGATGATTGGTTGGCTCTTTTTAGCATGGTTAGTATCTCCAAGCTTCTCAAATGACTCGAAAGAGATTAACGTAGAGTCTCAGATACCCATTACTGGTTTTGCTGTCGTGAGCATTTTTGTTGAAACATATGTTGGATGGGATGTCCACGCTTGGGATGTTCCCTACGATTCGCTTACCCTTGGTCTCAAATGCATTTACACAACGCAAATTCTGTTTACTCTGGCGCTCACTCCTATAAGAATTTCTATGCTGTGGCTTATTGCTCGGTTGTTCGAAAATGGAGCTCCTAAACTTCGACGCGTTGCACAAGGGGTTATGATATACATGCTCTTGCACGGCTCTATTTTCGCTATTACTTTGACATTCCAGTGCAGGTAAGCATCGATAACGACACCCAGTTCAACCTTACTTGACTGACTTCCTTTAAGACCAGTCTCTGATTACTGGGCTGTTTCCTTCAAACCCCAGCCGAATTGCATTAATCAAGAAGTCCATCTCCTCTTCACGGCCATCTGTAACGGAATTAGCGATTACGTAGTTGTGATTTTACCAATGCATACAGTATGGAAATTGCAACTGCCCACCAAGCAAAGAATATCTCTCTGCATGCTTTTCGCAATTGGCTTCATCGCCTCTACCGCAAGCATCGTTCGGACGGTTTACGTATGGTACTCTACGTCTAATTACGATAGAACCTGGACCGCATATCCCGTATACATATGGAGTTCCGTAGAACTCTATCTCGGCCTCGTAAGTATAAATTCTGCCACCGATTGTCTGAATATATTTCCTAACCAACCATCAACCATCCAGTTTTGCGCATGCACGCCACCAAGTGTAGGCTTCTGGAAACTCTACTACCCCAAGCTCGTTGGTACTTTCAACCGATCCGAACAAAGCACCTCCAAATCGAGTAAATTCTGGAGCTCGAAATCCGGATCCAAACAAGATCGAAGTAATTCACACGAACTTGCCGATACGGACGACGAGGAAAGGGGTATCGTTGTTGAGCAAGGCGTCACAATCGAGACTTATGATTATGCGAAAGACGAATCTAAGGGAGTCCAAGGATCTTGTACGGTGATAGATCGATCGCCTCAGCTGCCCAATTTCTCTTTCAATAATAATCATCATCAAAGATATCTATAGTTGTAGTAATTTAATATCAAAGTCATTTTTGTTCACATTTTTCCTGCTTCTACAGAGCAGAGCGCACAGGATATTCTCGAGTATTTTCGAAATTCTACACTATCTACCGACTGTTCACGAACAGAACCCTAATACCTTGGGTTGTTTTTCCACCAACATATACCCTCCATCGCCTGGTTTCTCTCTCTATATATAAAATCTCGGCGAATAGTTTTCGACCCTTAATACGCGACCTCTCCATCCATTCGACATTTGTCACGAAAACCAGGATACCAGCTTTCTAGACCCAACAACTTAAAAGGAATAAAATATAGCACTAATCACCAAAAGAAAAAGAGAAAAACAACGATCGATCCATCCACGAAAACGCAAGCCGAGAAATCTGCGTCAAAAGTGGTAGTCCTACAAGAAATTAGTGAACCAGCTTCTCCATACCCATCTCCATATCCGCCACACCCATTTCTTGAGCCCCAAAACTACGAAATACAAATCTATCATTTGTGGTCTGCCATCAATCTATATCTCCAATCCCTCTTCATGACCCAGCAGAATATATCTGCGAACACTTCTGATTTTCTGATCCGAGGCACATCACAACAAGTATTCCATTGCATATTACTGCTATAATCCCATCTCTATTCATCTGAGATAGATTTCGAATCGTAAAATATACGATTCATTTATGCTCTACTCGCAGCGCGAGACGTTGATGTAAATGGAAGGTGGTAATTGATGAGATGTGTATATTCTATATTTGGTGCACAGAATGATAGAGCTCTAGATGCACATCATAGAATACTTGGAACGTTTGTGCAATCAAATTTATATTGAAATGGAGGAGTAAAGATTCCAAGAACCCAAATTTCACTTCTATCTCGCAGTATCTATTTTCTACACTGATTTCGAAAAAATGTCATAAGAGGTATCTAAACAAAACTCATTCATCCTCTTCATGATGTGATAGACCAGAAATCCAAGCCCTCAAAAACATGAAATACAACATAGCAAGCTCCACCCCTCTAGTTCACATTGATAACGCCTCGATAATCTCATAAACCACCCAATATCTTTTATGTTCTCATAGAAAATAATTTCCCGTTTCTACCTGCGTTAGCTTCAATAAATTTTGTCTTTCCTTCAACATCCATTCGAGATTCCACCATTCCCCACCATCCCAACATTCGTTCCCACAGCTAAACCATTTAGAATTCCCAAATACTCCAACTCCCCCGCTCTAAAATTCTCCTCAAAACCATCACCCATTGAATATCCATTTCCTCGGCCAATCCCTTCAAACTCCGTTCTCATTCTCATCTCCACATATCCTCCGTTACCCCCTTCCTCTCTCACCATACGCATCCCCGGTACCGTTATTCTACTCTCTTCTCTCCCTGCACCATTCGCAAAAACGCCTCTAGCAATAGCCTTCAATTCTCTTTCTGTCCCCCGCGCACCCTCCCAAACCCCCGCCAACACCTTCGTGGCGCCTAATCCCAATCTAATCCTATCTCTAGCCATCTTCCACTCACTCGACCTTTCGAGATTTCCTCCTCTTTCCCTGTCATCTCCTCTATTGTTATACACATAAGCACAAGCACTAAGATTTGCGAGTGTTGCTTTTGTAATCCCACAGATTCCGAGAGGCGTGTGCGATAATATTAGACTAGGAAGTGCATAGAGATTCATGGCTGTTTGGGCTGCCTCGATGGTTTTCTTTGTGTGGAGCCAGCGGGTGAGATCTTCGTTGCCGGTCGGGGGAGAGGTGGATGGTGGTGGTGCACAGCGGGAGATTGTCTCGATTGGCGAGTGGTAAAGGCGTGATAGGGGACGATGGATAACTATTAGAAGTCTGTATCATTTATTAAAATTTTGTATTCATACACAACTAGTTTGTAAAGTGAATTTATTGGAAGTAAACTCAACATACGTCTGCAGTAAACTTTGTGCTTGAAATAACAACTCATCGACTTCCTCATTCTTATCCACCACCCCTTGTTTCTCCACCGGTAAATGAAGTCTCCAATTCACAAGCATGGCATCGGCATTTGTAACAGCAGGCTCTAGATTTTTGCCCTTGATGTCATTGATGCTAAGAATTGTACCAATGATGCGGACAAGGTCAATGAGGTATGTAAAAGAGGAAAATACCGGGATCTCGTCTTCAAAATCACGGGAGTCATAATCTGAGAGAGTGCGAGGTTGCGGAATGCTCTAAGAGAAGTTTAGAATTCTCAATCGTCACAACTGTAACATATGATATTAGGCAAGTGGATTGACTTACTCCACTCTCATACTCATAATCCTCACAGGGCAGATCTACTTGTGTTTCAATTGCGGATAATCTAAAGTAGGTGAGTATATAATCTGACGCTGTAGTATTTCTCCTTGAGAGTACTCACATAAAACTAGATGCACAAGCAATACCAGAAAACACTCCATCAAGAACGTACAGTCCCCAGAAGGTTCTCCTCCAGCTCTCAGCTAATACCGGATCTCTTTCCATTTCCGCAAAAGCTTGATGATTCATACCGAGCTCTAATGCCATGCATATAATTCTATCCAAAATATCACGTGCTTTTTGTCTTTCGTCTTCGGCGTGGACAGCAATGGCAAGTAGAAGTAGAGTTTGAACGCTAAAGCCATTTTGTGGTAAATTGACTAGATCTAGTTGGCTTAAAGCTATAGGCCTGAGCTCTGCTGATGAAAGATCAGGTGCATATAGCGATCCGATATATTGCATTACTGGAAGAAGGTTATTCAACGAGTCTGGGCTGGACTTCAGCCTATTCAAAAAATGATGTTTTGGCATCACATATGGATGGGCTTTGTGGAAGAAACTATTGGTCCGTCAGTGATAGGATATAAAAAATCCAGGTTGACAGACTTGTAGTAAAGATCAATCAGCCTTTTTGCGTCCATGGGATTAACGCTGTGCAATCTGGATGAAGAGCTACTAGGGCTCGGTGACGCGTCAGAAACTGCACCAGTCCACGATTCACTAAATGAGTTCCCAGCATGATTTCCTGCTGAAGTATAATACTGTCCTTGACCCGTTACAATATACCGTTCTTCAATATGCTCTTTTGTCGAGTTTCTTTTTCTGGATGCATTCTTGTATCTCATGCCTCTTCTTGACTTTGCATAAAAGCACGGCTTATCGTCTTGCCGACAACGACTGCATGAAGGCATCTCTGCTCCACATTTTACATGACGACTTCGACACTGTTCAATTATTAGTATGTGTGACAGCAAAGAGCGACTCAAAGATAATACCGGTACACATGCCAACGAGACCCTAACGCCGCCTCTAGACTCGTGGCTCTGAGTTGTAGTTTGATGTTTATTCTGAACTTCTTGAACTGGTGTTCCAAAATCAAAGAACATCGAAAGCGGATCTTCTAGGACTCTCGGGGATGGAAATTGGGATCTAAATTCCTCGGGATCCATGGCATTTGGTGATGGGGCAAATAGTCGGATGTTCGGATTAGAGTGTCATTTCCATGAAACTCCACGCTTGAAGAAATGGAGATGATAGATAGAACTTTACAAGTTATACAAATTTCAATATTGGACAATATTCAAGAATTGACAGTGACTGTGGCAAGCTGATGATCCTGATAGCTACACCGTGAGGTAGACTTGAGATAATACCATAGTTGATGAAGGATTGGTTATGTATAATTTAATCCGCGATATTGAGCCAACCCCTGCTCTACTTCCCTGGCTAAAAGTAAGCTTCGTTTAAATGTCAGCCGAGCGAAGCTCATGTCAGCGAAAATTTTGAGGCCAGAAAGGATAGATTGGATGTATCACCTGGTGGATCAAGATCAGGCCAGGAAAGCAAAAGAGATTTGCCCGGTGCCATCAGAAATTGATTGGTGATTCTAAGCTCGGTACATGCATTGAGAAGCAAGCCACCATTAGCAATTGGCTAAACGTAGTGACTGCTTCCGCCATCGCTTCACAAGCCAATTAGGTCGATTCTTGTCATTCTACCATGCATCAAACATGCAGGATATCACTCAGAGGGATTTGAAGAGAACAGCAAAACCCGTTCTAGATCCGGCGATAACTTAGTATTCCATGGCCGCGATTGCCGCACTGAGTAGTCATGGGTTCATCCTTCTATCATGCAATTGATACATACGCACCAATGATGATACGGTTCCACAATAATTGGAGTACTATTGATTTGGAGCATCATTTTTTGATTTGTAGCAGTAACCTCTTTTTTCGCGGAGGAAGATAGCAGGGAGTCGGCTAATGACCATTTATTCCGACAATAAATTTAATGGAATGAGTTATAGCGTTGATAGACCGGATTTTGGCCTCTCTGCAGACTTTTTAAAATGTAGAGAACAACATCTCGTAAGTCTAAGCATGAATATAATGTCATCCATACGTCTGAGCCACTTGAAAGCACCTGGAGATACACTACTTGGTTGACCATTAACTACAACAAGAAATTCTTCCGGGAGGATTCTTCAGCCTTCAGCCTTGTGGAAAATTCGAAGACGGGCCGCGCTAGAAGAAGGTCCCCAGGAAGCTATGCATGGCATATGACTTTAAACTCAATCGAATTTTCACTAGCCACCCGAGGCTTTCTTCGAATGCAACTGTAGAGATATCAAGCTTTAAGACTACACAAAGAACAGTAGGAGAAGAAAAACCAGGAAGCAATACTGTAAGCGGTAAAACGTCTTCTGAGCTATGTAAGCACATTGCATGTAATGCAGGAACATTGGCAAAGTTTGTAGAACGAAGATTCGTTGAAGAACGAGATACACCTTGACAGAGCGGGAAACGAGTAACTTATAAAAAAGGTGGAAACTCCACCAATTGGAAATGTAACAAGATGTGTAAGATCTTATCTGACGAATTCTTACCAGTTTATGAGCTCCTTCTTGGGACCGAGTTGATTTATTGGAGACGAAGTCTGCAGTGGAATATCAATTCCGGTATGTGGCTGCTTGTACAACCGTCAGCTTACACTTTTATATTTTACTAATCGATTTTGCAATTTGTAATGATCCTAAAATTGACCAAAAGACTGGTGATCTATTACGACGGTACTCTCGAGCAATTGGCGGGGTCTGAGCCCGAATTCGACGGGATATCAAACTCAAGCATCGGAGATTTTGAAGGAAGCACACAGCGGTAGTCTCAAACATCCTTGACGTCAATGGGATCAAGACAAGCTTATACATATCAGAGCTGTGCACGCCTTGAATATGACTTGAGAGATAGTAGCTGAGAAGATCTTCGACGCTGGCCGTTGTTATTCTAGCAAAATACGCATGCCAAACAAATAAGGCAGAAAGACCTTTTCAAAAGGTATCGAGTGCGAATGAGCGAACTGAATACTTGAAAGGGCGCACATCAAGCATGTATAAGTGTGTACAAGCGTATACATCCATATGCGTAATTCATTGACACAAATTTGCTGGTAGTCCCAAATTATAGCAAACTGCTATAGCAATTTGGAAGAAGACATCCAGATAGACAAAATCTCTGATGATTGTTTTCAAAAACAAAGATGGGAAACAGAATATCTCTCGAATTCTAAGTGACGTGACACAAAATGACTAATGTAGTAAGGTTCTAGAAATCCACAATAGCTTCTGACGCCAATCCATATTTGACATTAGTGCAAATATCCCAAAACGGAAGATCGGAGAACAACCTCGGTATTTACGTCAACACAAGCTTGCATTCTTGCAATTCACATTGCATATCGTACCTTCTTCCAAATCAGCAAATAACTATACATGCCATTCAATTCCCTCTCGATGACATCCAACGATTTTATCCTCGCCCAACAGCGCCTTGCCGCTCGTCGTCAAGCTCGCGAAGTAGCGGCCCAAACCCATCTTAATCGACGACGTAACACCGCCATCTCCCAACGAGTTTCCTCCCTTCCTTTTCCCTTTTCTCGATTAGGTACTGCAGGTCTCACAACATGGGATACGATTTCCGGACGCGAAGGAACTCGTCCTGCTTTTCGAGTCGGTCAAGTCGATGCCGAGTTATTGGATGAAGAATTGTTAGACTTATTGAAAGGGCAAGTGGGAGAAGGCTTAAAGTATTTCGGTACTCATATACAGGATGATTGGTCTGCGGAAATAATGCTGGCTCTGAGGGCTATTCTTTTCAAACTTAGTATATGGGACCATGATGCTACGTATGGAGCCACATTGCAGAATTTAAAATTCACAGATGCGCGACATTCTGGACCTGTTTTGGTATCGCCATCGAAATGGCAGAAGAGTCTATATGGTCTCTTCACTGTAGGCGGCAAGTACGCCTGGACACGTTGGGAAAACTACCTAGTCGATTCAGACAATGGGTATAACACCCCCTCACCCCTTATGAGTCGACTCTCCCGTATTACAGACCTCTTAACAAATGTTCACTCCACCGCCGCCTTCGCGTCCTTCCTCGTATTCCTCGTGAATGGCAGATATCGTACTTTGCTCGATCGAATCCTACGACTTCGACTAGCACCCCCAACAAGTCAAGTCAGCAGAGAAGTATCATTCGAGTATCTCAATCGCCAACTTGTATGGCACGCATTCACCGAATTTCTCCTTTTCGTACTTCCTCTGGTCGGAATTTCTCGCTGGAGACGATTACTGTCCCGTGTTTGGAGGCGTGCGAAATCAGTTTTCAACACATCATCCCCTGATGAGCTTTCCATCAATGAAAAGAAGGGCGAACTTTCTTTCCTACCCGAACGTACTTGTGCCATCTGTTACCATGATCAAAATGCGCTACAAGCAACAGAAGAAGGCGTTATGGCTGCTGCTGCTAGTACCGGCGTAATCGGAAGTGCGCAAACCGACATCACGAATCCATACGAGACGGTAGAATGTGGATGCATATATTGTTTCGTATGCATCGCCAGTAAACTGGAAGCAGAGGAGGGAGAAGGATGGACATGTTTAAGATGTGGAGAGGATGTGAAGGGATGTAGAGCCTGGAGTGGAGATGTTGTTATTGAAGCCCCAGCCTCATCCTCAGCTCCCATTGTGGAAAAAGAACAACTTCCCAAGCCGAGAAAAAGCGTAGAATTCCAAGACGACAGGATGAAAATTGTAGATCCCAAATCGGAAGATGGAGATTCATCAGATCACGATTCGCAATTGGGTCAAGAGGAAGCTTATGATGAAGATGAAGATCAGGGGTTGGAGGAATATGAGGATGAGGCTGAGTAATGTGCTTCTAAGTTTGGACAGGTTGAGATATAAAATTTAATGTTGCGGTTTGGAGATGGATGGAGATAGAGATAGAGATGTCGTTTTGTGATGTTTGCTGTTCGCTTGCTTGATTGATTGATTAATTGATACCAGTAGGGATGATATGGATGGTGTATTTTTGGAGTTTGGGGATGTGCGGAAAATAATGGGATTGGTAGGTTGGGAAGAGATGGGATGGGATGATGAGATAAATTTATAGAATATCTTTAATGAATGAATTTACATTATGGTTCATATCGATCGTCTGAGGAGAAATTCACTTGTGTGATGTAAATCACATACAGATCAGGTCACGTCGTCTTCTATACTTTTACTTTTAACAACAGATTACATTACAAATGTAATGTAATGAATATATTAAGTATCGTCCGTGAATCTAATCATTCAGTCTATATAATCTCATCTCATCTTCAATAATACATAGGAATAGGAATATCAATATGAATATCAATATCAATCAGTAAATTCCAGGGTATCGCTTTCCCGCCTTTCCCTTCCCCCGTTCTCCCAAAACGCCAGCTAATTTGAATGAATACTTGTGTGTGATTTCTACATTCGTTTTCCGTGGCCGTTGTGTTTTTTTCTTGTTCGTCTGCATAGGTAGTGTATATCATCCATCCGCACATTCCCACCACACCAATTGGTTGTCATGGTATGGCATTATACGTAGCAACCACATATCTGTCTATCGTAGACTCATCCGGCGTATGCTGTATCATTACGCGCTTGTTACTCGGGGGTATTTTCTACCTGTTTTCTTCTTCGTGTTCGTTGGTCTTGGTCTTGAATCTGCGTGTTACGTCTTTACATCGGATTCTCGTCTTACGTCTTTATCTCGAATGCTCATCTCAAGCCTTCCCCTCAAACCTCTGCATCTCCACGTCCGCAATCTGCAGCTCCCCGACCTTCGCAAACTTTCCTCTCCTCCCCCCTCTCGTTTCCGTCGCCCACACCCTCAAACTCACCGCTCCCTTCACCACCGCAAAAATCAAACAAATGCCCACCGCAATCCCAAATACATACGCCGCCACTATGCCATGCTGCGCAACCTTCGGGTTCAAGAACGAATATACGTATTGATGTTTCGTCGCCACGGTGACATATGCCAGTCCCAGATAGCAAGCCAGGATGACGATGAGCCAGAGGAGATGAAACCAGGGCGGGGACGGGGTACGCGGAATGCAGATTTCGAAGAGGGCGAAGAGCGAGTTGAGACCGTGTTCGGAAATGTTGGACCACGCGTCGAAGGTGGTCGGGAACCAGCCGACGGGGACGGAGACCCGGAAGATGACGCCCCAGAATACGATGGTGACGAGGATGGGGTAGCAGATGATGGTGCTGTAGTAGAGGGCGTGTAGGGCTTGCAGGGGGCGCGGGAAGCGCGAGAGGAGGGGGGTGCCGCTGCGCGCGTAGGTGAAGGTGTGGAGGGCCGCGAAGAAAAAGTAGAAGGATATGCCCCAGTAGCAGAGGACTGTGGGGGGTTAGTATGGAGGGGTTTTGGGTGAGGGGATGGGATGGGAGGCAGAAGGAGGGGAAAACGTACTGGTAAAATAAGAGAAGCTGAATCGTGCGATTGCGCCTCCGTTAGGCAATTGAGCTATTTCCCAAAAGATAGCGAAGAGCAGGACGAAAAATGCATAGAGGGACTAGATTGAAGGAATCAGTTATTGCAATTTATATGTATACTTTACTTTACTATCTACCCCTCTCTCTCCCTCTCTTGTTTCATGGTAGGTAGCTTACAATTGAAGCTCTAATAGCAAAAAGCGCCCATGGAGATACCAACCACGAAGTGACAAATCGATGACTCGGGTCCCAGACACCGTCACCAAATTTGAATACTTGAAGTTTGTCGGTCGTCATGATGATTGGTAGGTGGACGAATGATATTCGTAGGGAATGAGTGACAGGGAATGATTCGGTTGTATCGTAAGACTGTCAGTAATATCGCAACCAATGTATAATCAATAATGCAACACAATCTTCCCGTTCTCGACTGCTCAATTCAAATGGTTCGATCTCCCACAACCCTCTCGTGTCGTTATGAAAATTGAAAAATCCGTGTCCTTTCTCTCAATTTCCAAAAAGCAAATTCGATCTTCGAGACCAAATGTTCGCGAAATGCGGTGATGAATTTTGTTTCGGAAACCCCTGCAGTATAGGTGCAGATTGATAACTTTCGGGGTTGTAGCGCCCACTTTCGATCCCTGTTTTGGTGACAAGATAGGTATTCAATGCCGGCGATAGTGGAGATGTGCCGGTGGATTTAAAATTGGGGTGAAAATTCTTTTTAGTGTGTGCTAACAAGTACGGACGGAGTATGTAGGCAGGTATTAGAGAAAATATCAGCGTAACATGTTGGACAATTGTTGGTTGGTTGAATTGATGAATTTGTGGTTATATCTTGGTGGTAACTTAGATGTCTGTAATGAAATAGAGATGAGATGGAAAGGTTTTCCAATGTGTACTTGAAAGTAGGTGCTTGATTAGATTTAAACCGGCTGAACTACTAGGTACTTGAAATCCTTGGTTTAAGAAAGCATAATTGGGTGGTGCATGTTCCCCATACTATAGCTCAGCTACCTGTCTTGGTGCCCGCAACTTTTATATCTAGACCTGTGCTTTCTGTTCTACGGCTGTTGGATGAGATGGCATCAGTTCTAAGTACTCATAATAAGTAGGCAAGGTGTATGATTTGATATCGTATCTTGTTGAATGGGTATTCGGTCTTTTTTTCCAACTATCGAGTAAGGATTTACCAATGGTTTGAATTATTGGGAGTAGCTCGACATTTTTCCTTACCTGAACCATTGAATAAGAATGGCTTGGAGAAACACTGGGAAAGGAAAATCCAAAACCCCACTTACCAAATGTCTGGAGTTCAAAAATTGACATGCCAGACCACTGGTGGGCAGTCAGACTAAGGAATCACCATTCATGTAGTTTGACATCTCGAAGCCCAGATTGCGTTGCTTTCAAGTACCGTAACCAGGGTGTCATTGTGTCAAGTCTTATCTCGCCTTGTCATCAAAAGAGTGCATTCTTCTCCGCATTCAGAGATTCCTGTGCAAGAATGGCTTTATATCTTTCGTAATGGCTAGGATGAGGCCAAACGTTCCGAGATAAATGAGATAAGTTGAGGAAGGTCGACTTCAACGAAAGCTTGTGGGGGAGATGATGCTTTATGACGGCCCAAGAGATCTCAAAGCAATCGGCCCACTAGTATCCCATGTGTAGCTTCGTGAAAGAATTCCACAATTTCTTCTCTTCAAATTGCGCCAATAGCTCAAGCAAGTATTGAGCTTGAAATGTGGGATATTGGGGCTACAATGACCTTAAGTATCCCATAACGTGGACTTTCGTATGTTGATAGGGTGACGGAGCTCCTGATATCCATATCATTTTGCTTCTATTAGACTTGTTCCGTGTAAGAAGCTGTGGATATCAGCAAAGTAGCATACTAGTATTCCATCAGCCTCCAAATGCGAGGCATGGTCAATATCTGGCCCGTGGTTTTCATGACTGAGTGCCCTTCAAATCTGGCTCACACCAACCCAAACCCAATATCGTCGGAGAATAAAATGTTTTGGTGTCTTGTTTCTGCTGCGCAATATTGAAGGTCCAATTCATTGCCGAGATGAAGGCAAGTCCTCCGTACATAGATCTTTCAATATCCGAGATTTAATTGAACGAGAATATCGACCGATAGATGACATTCGTAAAATTTGGAATGAGTACTAATCAACCGTGTCAGTGATTGCAGACGAATAAGGGGCAGATTACTCTTAACCTTTTCATATCATCTCCGAGAGACTATAATCAATAGGATCTTGCTGACTGGCTATGATCTTAGATTTCTGAGATGTTAATGAGCATACCCTATTCACGATATTACTTTTGAAAGTCTGCGTGGAATTAGCCATGTGAAGGATCTAATGAAACCTGCTGTGCCTCGTCCGTGACTCTGGTTTGTCTCCAGTTCAAAGACAGGCAGATTCGAGAACAAACATTTGAAAACGAAATGGATCGCGAGATACTACCTTCCTTTTCATCCTCTTCCGACTCATGCTCGGTGTCCAAGTTTTTGACGACTAGACACTCGGCAAAGGTTGCAAATCCTCAAAAGGGTTATGCCAGTGATGTTATAGATAGAAAATCCACATGGGTCTTCATCCGAATCGAGTAACCTATCAAGGATGCTGTCCGGGGGATCATCCAAATTGGGATGTCTGTGAAAGGTCTGTGTGTGCATGATTTTTCGATTTGGTGGAGACTTGAAGATATCAGTCACAAAAGCTTATGGCAAAGTAGGATTTGGCGCCTCCTATTTCTTGCCATACATTTATGTGAGCCTTCTCGTGCCTCGGCAAGTGATGGATGCTCGCGGTCAAGATGTCATAGGTAAATGAAGTTCCTATGAGTGGATGAATCTCGACGTTTTCATGAATAATGGATATCTGAGAGTAGCATCGAGCACGTACGCCATAACACTCTGAGAGAAGAATGATGCACTACTGCCCCGTATCCTTGTCTCCGTCTCCTCTCCGCGATTTTCAATGATCTACATACATGTGCAATATAGAGTCGCGAATTTTGTGCGCACCTGACAAGGAAAGAGTACGAGAGAAACGATGTAGCATGTGGCTTACCCGTGAGCGTTTGTCTCTCCCAAGAAAGCAACTTCTCCTCATGTCATCCAATAGATTCTCCGTCGATGCTGAATTGAGCACAATAACCGATCAGCTTCTCCACCCACCAAACAAGCCGGAATCTCTTGCGAACGCGCCATGCAGACTTCGCGCGGGTGGGCATTGGACCATTCAATGCAGAGTGGGAGACAAGACAGGATAGATGGGGCGATGAGCAATGAGCGATGAGCAATGAGCGATGAGCAATGAGCGATGAGCAATGAACACAAGCCCAAACTCTGATTTCATTTTAGTCTTCTCCTTCCGTCGATGAGCACGCAGACCCGATCAATTCTCCATACAGCATAGGATGGATCGGTTAGGTCGTGAATAAAGTGTAAAACTCATGGATTGATGGATTGATCAATGGCAAATTGTTGATCTGGAATCTGGATCGTACTGTGCGTACGAAGATGATTTGTATAAATGAATAGACCTCCCTAGCTCCTCGTAGGCACATCGTATGTAGATATTATGGGTCGACGCAATTGCAGTTTCCCTTGCCTGGAGCCCATTGCCAAGTCGTTTACCCAGGGGAACCGTTGACATTGATGCAAATGATTTTCTCACTACATCGTATACGTCGATAGGAAAATCGTTTTATTGATTCTATTGATTTTGATATTATTGCCTCCCCCCATCAAGCCAGTCAATCGTTCGAGAATCCCGCATTCAAACGGTTTATGTACCTGGCCAACCCAAAGATCGACATCATGGTTTAATCGATTGGAACAGAATGGAAAGCAGAGAACAGGAAATAGAAAATAGACAACACCGAGGAAACATTGGAAAGGGCAAGCTAATGGCTGTGAACTTGGTAATAAATACAATCTCTAGCATACTTCCTCTCTTCCCCCTCCTCCGTCCCTCTCTCTCTCCCCTCCAAGATCTGCTTCTTGTACTTGTGTACGGAGTTTTACCACCTCGTGAGAATTGCTTCATCGTGCACAAATTACAATCAGTCCATTCAAGGGTTTGTTTTTCCAATCTATCCACCCTGGCATCACCCTCACCCGCCTCTCTTATCCCACCTTGTGAATAGAGATACTATATACGCCGGACCGGTCCCAGGACGACAAATACAACACCATCCACCATCCACCACCCACCGTCCGTTCATCCATCCACCAGTCCTCAAATCTTACATTCCTTGCTCTCTTCCCTCTTGTCCTCGTTCGAATTACATCGTCTATTTTGTTTTAATTCGCGACATCAAGACTTGAAACGAAAACCCTCCGCCATCAAAGGCGATCTCGTCCCGCGCATGGTCCCCTTGACTTAAAATAAATAGTGAAAGGATGAACCCAAACTCGAACTAAAATCTTCTTCGCTTCCCTCCAAAGCCTTGTGCGATTATTATCGATAGCCTTTCCCACTTCCCACCCGTTTCCCAACGCTACTGCGGCAAGTAGACAGTGGACTCTGACACAGACACCTCCTCGGTGGACTAGGGACCATTTGTAGGGGGGAGGGTAGACTAGGTCACGTCCGATTTGGATTGTCACAACTGAGGAAAGATACCTTTTCTCCATCTTCCTGGTCTTGCACATACCGCAATCTTTTGCTTGCTCGTATTATTCGAATTGTGGACTTCTAGAAGCGCTGTTGTACACCATCAGTGGTGCGCACTGCATCAAAAGTATATTACCTCATCTACAATACCGTGAATACCAAGAATCCGGTCAATATTCACATGCAGCTAGAAGGCGCTCGCTACGTTCATTCAACCCATGTATGACTATCAATTCTTGCATAAGTCTTCAAGTAGGCAGGCTGCGGCAACCATGGCCTTTTACGACTCTTCTTCTGATCAAGAAGTCGGTTTTCCGATTATTCTCGAACCTGATGATGATTCACTTTTCGAAATGCGATTAGACAATACGAGGTTAAATAACGATACAATGAAGGAGGTGCACCATGTTAAAGAAGTCAAGAAAGTCAACGAGGTTGCAAAAAATCCCATGGTGCCAAAACATCCAATAAGTTCCATGCAAGGTGCCTTTGCAGAGTCGATGCAAGAGGCTAGCGACACAGCTCGAACAGCACCCAAGACCGGCGACGCAGCGACACGACGAAAGATCTTGATTGATCAGGATGTTTCCGAAGATACACATGATTTTCGATGGCAGAGGCAACCAGGTCAAAAATATCATGAATTGTGGAAATTGATGGCACAAATATCCTTTGGCATTTATCTACTCCTCAATGGAATCGCCCGGGATGAAGAACAAGTCATGTCAATATTACAGGGACATGTGAATGAGGTAGATGGGTTTTTAGAGATGACGCTGGAGGATTTCGACTTGGCACAAAGTGATATCGAGGAGAGATTAAAGCATTTGAAACTTCCATTACAAAATCTCGCAATTTTTGATTCCATGTTGGAAGATCGAGCTTTTAGGTCGCAAATCGTCAGTGGCAATGAACGCATCGAGCACGTTATTGCACGCACAACGGCAGCTATGAAGGACTCCGTTCTCGATGCGCAACAAGGAATGGATGCTTGTCGGGAATTCACAATATACTTGGCAGGGCAGAAAGATCATCGGACTTGGCGAAAACAACGACCCAACATGGAGAGAGTCTTCGACGCAATGTGTGGAAATGTAGAAGGCTGGCATAAGGCTTATGTCTCGTTACAAACTAAAGGTGATCGTCTGGGAGTTTCTCTCGGTCAATTAGGAAGTATTGTTGCAGAAATGGATCGGAGAGCGGGCAGAATAAGTCGGGAGTCAAGAGTAAGCTCGCAAGGTCAATCATGTCATTCTTGGTTAACGATGAGTAGTTCAATAGTTCGTCTCCTACACAAGCACCAGCTGCTCCAGTATCTCGCAATCTTCGAGCTTCCATGATAAAAGAACTTCCCAGCGATCCGAGCCCTACAACTCCAGCATTTTCAGCCGTATTGCCAGAAATTGCCTTGATACAAGACCGAGAGCAAACCCCGGAGCCAGAGTCGGAGCCAGAGTCGGAGCCAGAACCAGAGCCAGAGCCAGAATCTGAGAGTGAAGCCGAACCAGAACCTCAACCTGAACTGTTATATACTCTCAAACCTATCACATATTCACCTCTTCTTCTTCCAACAACGTATTCTCCAATTCTTGCTCCAACAACTTACTCCCCAATACCTCCCGCAACGACACCAGTCCTTACTACAACGACGCCAGTCCTTCCCGCCACCACTTATTCTCCGATTCTCCCCCCAACAACTTACTCTCCGATGCTGCCTCCGACAACTTATTCCCCATTACTTTTGCCGACCACCTATTCCCCAAGTCCATCGCCAAAACCTTCACCGAAGCCCTCACCTAAACCTTCGATCAACATCTCGCCCAAAAATTCACCCAAACCTTCTCCAGAAACTTCTCCAAAAAGAGAAATTCCCCAAGGATTTGTCCTCCAATCTGCCCCGGAAGGCAAGAGAAAACCATCTCTTCGAAAGCGCTTTTCTTTCAAGAATAAGGAAACCGAAACTGATAACGATACTCTGAAACCCCCTCCAAAATTGCTCTCCGCCCCACGAATCACTTCAGTTGCGGAATCAGTAGTAGATCCACATCTGTATTTGAAGCCTGATACGGTGGTTCGCCCTCGTGAAAGATCCGAGCAGCGTCGAATTGAGCCTTTGGATTTATCGGCTGATAGAGCGGAGCGTCAAAGAGAAAAGCAACTTAGAGAGGAGCGTAGCCGAGAACGCGTCAGGGAAGAACGTCGCAGGGAAGAACGTAGAGAAGAACGTAGTAGGGAGTCAAACAAAAAAGAGCGAAGAAATAGAGATGAAAGGAGCAGAGATCGTGACAATGAAATCCGCAAAAGAGAAGAGCGTAAAGGATCAGGACCTTTAAGTATTCCCAGACACCCCGAACTAGTTAAGGATTCACCTCCATCTCGTGGAGTCGATTCGGCATACTGTTCCGAATCAGATCCTCCAATTGCGATTCGTTCGATACAAGAACACCTCCCATCACCAGCATTTCAATCTCCTTCTTCGGCAATTTCTGCACCAGTCTTAACAAGTCGCGAACGTGAGATCCCGCCACCAATCTTTACAAGAGATTTCATCCCATCCCCTCACTCCGAAAAGCAATTTTTTCGTCCCGTTAACGCATCTCCACATTCACCATTACAAAGACCATGGACTGCAGCTCCGATGCATCACCACGAGCGTGTACCGAGCGGGTTATCAAGATCGATGGCACCGAGTCGTATGGGAATGAGTGTTATGAGCGATATGACGACCGTCACAATGGAAGATGGAAAGAAAGTCAAAAAGAAGAGAAGTGCATTTGGATGGCTAAAGAAAGCATTCAGTCTAAGCGAAGAAGAAAGAGCAGAATACGAAGAAAGAAAAAGGAGACAAGAACCTGATCCTTATTATGAACAGAGACCCCCAAGGCAATTTCTAGATGGAAAGAGGTTACCACAACCTCAAGGGATTAGGTAGAGAGAGAGCTTGATGAGCATAGCGAGCGTGCATTTTTCTTTTGTTTTCTGTGCAATGATACCCATTCTGCATATGTAGTTTTTTTTTCTTTTCTGTTGCTGGAATATCTAATGGCCCATTGGGTTTCAAGATGGGGTAGGATGCGCATCGGGAGCGAGGATATAGGTGATATTTAATCATATGGAGTTAGTAAAGCGATGGTGTTTTGGTTGGGGCATACTGAACTTTTATATAGCCGTTAAATACGTAGGGGAGGAGAAGTTATATTGAATTGTCGATTTGGTGGGTGGATGGAAGAGTTATTGAAAACCTAGGTTTGCACAGGAACCAGGAAGGGGGAGAGATGAGATAAAATAGTTTGTGGAGAAAATATAGGAGAATAGGTCTTGAGATCTTGAGATCGCGAATATTAATGATGTGATTGATATATTCACTAGTTTTTGGGGGGTCTTAGCCTTTGGGAGATGTTACGTGATTGTTGTGATGTTATGTGATGTCTGTGATACCTGTAATGTATATTCTATGATACAATACAACTATTCCTTATTCCTCATTTCTTACATATAAGCACGAGAGATATATATATGGCTACCATATGTAACACAGGTAGCTAGGTAGCTAGGTAGATTATTTTATGAAATTTGTCGAGAATACTTCGATATGTCGTGTATACGTTGTGTGGTACTGTATGTAGTATGATGTGTCGTATTTAATTTCTTCGATGATTTATTTATACTTGATGGAAGGCTTGTTTGTATCTTGCTTGCGAATCGTGAATTTTGCTTTTGCTTTTGCTTTCTCGCTTCCTCCCATTGTGTTTGTAGATTTGTAGATTTGTAGATTTGTAGATTTGTAGATTTGGGAATTTGGGAATTTGTTTCTTTAGGGGATGTGGATTGTGGAGTGGAGTGGAGTGTTGGTTCTTTGGTGATTTTTGTGGTTGTTTTGGGAATCTTGGTTGGTGTGTTGGTTGAGTGATTGTTGGGATTGGAGTTGGAATTGGAATTGATATTGGAATTGGAGTTGGAGTTGTGAGGTTTGTGGTGTGAATGCGAAGGAGAAGGAGAAGGGGATGCGAAAGAAGAAGGGAAAGAAAAATAGAAAAGAAATGAAGTGGAAGTGGGGGAGCGGGAGGGGAGGTCAATGTATGTATGTCTTGAAAATAGAAGAATGGATAGCGGTAGATATATTTGAGTCTGATGACAATGATGGGTTGAGTTTGTCATGAGATGCGGAGGTGCTGGCTGGCTGTTATTTGGAGTTTTGGTTATTGGAGGGGAGGGGGGTTGAGAATCTTTGAGGGAGATGGATATGGAGATTGTGGGTTGGGAGTTGTGAGTCATGGGATATGAGATGTATTCTGGGTTTTTTTGGATTTGAAAATTGAGATGGCGGATTTGGGATCTGTGATCCCCTTGAGAGAATAAGATGTATGTCAACTTATTAGTATGATCTCTGGGCGGAGGTATTCTATCGTATGTCTTTTATATCGAAGAGTTGGGCTGAAGCAAGCGGGATTCTGTAGGAGCTGGGGTTTATATCAGGGAAGGTATTCACCACTTGAGAAAAGAGCTTGGAGGGAATTTTAGAAAGAGTTTTTGAGTATGTTGGATAGCTATTGAAGGGGCTTCTTTCTCGGGATTCATCACTAGGGAATTGGTTGAGCGATGTCGAAAGCGCGAGTTCAGGAGCTGAAAATTGAGCTGGAGAATGGAGGCTTGATTTAGGGAAGTTATGATGGGAGATGAGATAAGATGAAAGAAATTGGGTATTTGTTCTCGGGCCTCTGATGATATGCGAGGAGTGGGATAATGAGATGAGTCGTAGACAATAAAAACTCGAGTAAGATTTTTCATTGTTGTGAGTTTTGAATGACCATCGTACAGACAGTATAGAAGACAATGAAGATACGACAATCGAAACTGGGCCCTAGTATAGAGATTCCGGGATTTTATGGTGCTCGATTTGCATATTAATACTGTTAAGAGACGCGATAAGGCGTGGAATCATTAACTTGTTTTATGATCGGCTGTCTTGTTGTTGTTACAGAAAGAAAAAGCGGTGGCTTGAAGTCGTGATTTTATAGATCTTACAGAACTTCTAGTGTCACAGGGTCCTCTAAACTGAGGAGTAAACAAGTGGGCTTTAGGTTTATGATTCACTACAAGCGTCATTCCAAAGAATGGCTAAGTGGGGATCTTCACCGAGAATGTATATATATATATATATACTAGAAGAGTCCCTTTGAAATCAACAGATCTGCGAGTAAAGGGAAGCCGCTATTTCATGGGAAGTACGAAATTAGGTGGTTTAGGACCTGTCTACCAAGCTTTTAACACGAATTATGCAGAAATACAAAAATACAGAGCAGTTAGAAGGTGAGAATATTTGACCGGCTGAAAATAATATCATGTATTGAAAAAAATTTGATCGACTCACTCGCAAACGACAACGAAATTATCAACACATGTTTATTGTTGAATAGATTAGATGAGAAGAATAGGAGTTTGTTGTCTTTCTTCGACATATATATATAGTAGACTCCTAAGTTTGTACGGTACATAATCAGTACTGAAAATTGTCAAAATGAGATGAAATTCTCTGAGACTAATGGAACCTTGAGTTTTATCGATCTCCTCATTCCTCATGATAGAATCCGAGTGCTTGTATTGAGCCTTTGGAGATGCTACTATTGCACTTTGCGTTTCTTATATATGATTACACTGGACTCCTCGATATCTTGATTGGTAGAGCAGGTCCATGAACTTCCTAGTCTTCCAATCGTTCACTTACTCGAGTCTTTCGTGTATGCTTTTGATACGAGCTCTCAATATTTAAGGCACCTCATCGCTGAAATTTTCCGACTTGAATCATAAGGCTGTAGCTGCCAAGATCAGGCAACGGCAGGGTAACAACTAAGACACTCGAAAATGATTTCTTGTTGTGTGGGGATTTTCCTACGTTTCGACGTTTCTGGCTGTTTCTGGTCGTCGTCAACTCATTACACCTATCGGTGATAGTCTCGAAGATGAGATGAGAACTAAAGTTGAAAATACGCACAACTGACAGTGCTAATCATACTTGGATGTGGGTTTAGCGACAGCAAGACTTGAAATGATTAGACAATAACCATCTTGAAATACTGATGTTCACTTTTCCTGGACTTGGCTAGCATATGGCTATCGAATATCATTTTCCGTGCTAGTACCTAAATTTGTTGCAACACCCATCTCAGAAATGCCTTCTGTAAATTTCAGGTTCTTATCTAGTCCATAATTTTGATTAACGCAAATACGCGGGATATTTCTCCTTTTTTTAAGGAGGACTGATTTTTTTGGACTACAACCCTCTACGGGCGTAATTCATATCCTGATTCTACGAGTAGAAGGTAGCTTGAAGCTGGAATTAGCAAGGGTTTTATAGAAGCGTAGTGAATAGATGCTTGCTCAGTTATATGTCCATATCCTGAGGGTTACACATGTATTCCGGTGGTCAATGTGCTTCAGAAGATATTTTGTAGTTATATAGACCCGCGAGATAGCGGAGTATATGATCCAATTATGACAGGAGAATCGAATATGGTCAATCTAGGGCTTTTGTCACCCGGATAGGATTACTCGATTCTTTGCTTCAAGAATGTAACAATCTAGTTCTTTCTCATCTTCTAGTATTATCGAGACTGTTGGGCATGACCATGTGTGAATTTTCAGTTAGGGGAGAGTTGGCCAAAATGCGAATCACTAACAGGACTTGTATGGTAATTCGTGAGAACATAAATCGTGACAGCACCGGACATGCATCGTTGCCGTTGTGACACAAAAAGCTGTAGTAGACCCCCAAAAACGAATGGCTAAAAAGAATTGGACAAAAGGATGGGGATATGATGACCATTTCCGTCATTTAATTGCCTGCTTTTCTTATTCATTTAAGGAAAAAGGTACGATTTGGAGGATCTATAAGTCATGCGAATTCAAAATCAACAGTAGTGAAGAAGCCCAAGGGGGACCACAAGACTTCTCGAGAAACATAGTTGCGTCTCCTTGCCTTTTGATGCTAACTATAAATCAATCAAATACTGAGTGAGAAATTGGAGCTAGAGAATGGCGAAGCTTTACCACCATCTAACGACGGAATCAACTCAACACTTATGGATGGTGAAGATTCAAATCACATGCAAACGGCAGTTCCAGGTTGTCAGGTTAGACATCGCTTTGCATAATGATTCTATGTCGATCCTCAAGTATTTCACCACTCGGTACTGGGTGTTTTAGGCATGTACTAGGCGCTGAGAAATGACAAATGGTTAATAGATCCCGCCATCATCAACTTTGTCTCGAATACGCTCTGAACTTATCAATTGCTTGCAAGCTTATGGCGCTTGATGTGATTGCGTTGAAGGTGGGTGAACGAGCGTGTGTATCGGGCTGTTAATTCTTTAATTCGGACATTCTATGAGCCACACTGAATGGTCAAATCTTTCCTCATCCAAGACCGCCGCTCAAAGGCAAGCAAAGAATGTTGCGGTGATGTCGGAACAAGAAGAACCTCAGGATGGCAGTTTCGTTTCTCGTTTGTATTCACTCGAATTGCTGCAGTATATCCACAAACTTATGAATAACAAAGTGAAGGACCCATAGATGTATAGGAAGTAAGATCCAATACTAATAAATTGACATAATCAGCTGCATTGACAAACATTCTCTGGCTTGTCTTACAAATTAACAAGCCCTTCGAGATGGGGAATTGTCGTGCTGTTTAAGGTCATGTGATGGTAAATTGTGCCACAATGTGGCACATAGATGGCTATCAGCCACATCAGTCAGAAGCCAGCAAATATCAACCGGATGGTCTACTTCCAACTACAATGTTTTACATCCTGCACAATTCCGCTACCACGAGGAAAGATAGGTGGAATCAGCACAATTCTTATCAACGGAAGTGAAGGGAAACATGCGAGGCATGACCGCGAGATACAAAGTCCGGTAATGGCAATAACGGCCAGGGCTTTCAATAGTTTCGGGTTTCCAACGCTCAGATTAATCGTCAAAATATTGACTGACATCGACCGAAGAATACTTGCAAGTGGAGCCGATATGGAGCCGATAAAATAAGATTCCACTGATGCAATCATAGACTGAATCTGGACTTTGCGGAACGTTTTTCCGTCTCGGGGCTGGTGGTTTCCCTTTTGTGGTAGGAGTTTCGACACTTATGGCTCGAAGAATGTGGCAGCATGAGCATTCGACCTATGAATTTCAACACTTCTCTGCACCTCCTATTTGTGCTTGTTTGACAGTACTTCTAATCTCATTTGAATGGGGCGAGGTGTTCAAGTCTCTCCCATTGTTCGATATTGAAGAGCGAAAAAAAATGCTTTGTACAGGAAACAATGGTGGATAAGGAATTTTCCGATTATCCAAAACCTTGCTCACTCATTCTTGTCAATTGAATAATCCCCTGGCAGAAATCAATTTTATATACAGGGGACTCTATAAGAATGTCGGCTTCTTATCCACCAGATCCTGTTGAAAGTTCAGATGGAACGTTGGAAATACGCTCCTATCAGTATGGGAGTCTCATCACATTATTCGCGCATCATCAACGAATGAAGAAATGTTTTAACACACTCAATAATAACACTATTGACCCGTCAAATCCTCATGAAAGCAAATTCCTTTCTTTCTTTCCCTTTAATTTTCAAGATAGGCCCTAATCATGTGAAAAATTGGGCTAGATGCTTAATTCGGTTAGAATATCATAAAGAGAGTCCACAGCCACTGTGCATGAATTCGATGATGGAAAGTGTGGCTTGGTTGGTCTTGGTTGCTTGAATTGCTGCATTGCTGTATTCTTGATTTTTTTTTTCGATTTTTTTGGTCATGAAACCATCACATCCATCAAGCTTTTACTCGCAGGAACCTCATCCCGGCATTATTTTGCCGTTTCCAGAATATACTCGGATAAACGTTTAAACTATAGGCCGAAAATGGGAAACCGAGTGGATCCATATCCCCAAGAACTCCCTGAACCGGCAAGATCTTGAAACGTCAAAATAGGCGAAAGAAAGTTTTTGAAACGTGTGAACAAGGGTTTTCCATAGCGAATTGTCTAGATGACGACTATTTAATTTACCCTTCAATATAAATTCATCTAATAACAGCCTCATGGCGTGCCTTCCCTTCCATTGATCCTTCCACTTTTGAATGAAGTAGATAGACGATATAAAATGAAACAAATGAGAGAGAGGGGATTAGGAACCTCAGTCAAGCATATACCAAACTTTACCGGGACAGTGGACACAGTCGAGGCTCGAATAGATGAATTCAATGATTGAAGCTTTTGGGACCATCGACAGTGGATTAATTACAATAGATTCAACAAGGATAGGAGTATTTCGAGCTTTTGAAAGTACAAAAAGGTTTGCGTCTGCGCAAGAATAGAGTTTTCCTTCCGTATCGCAAGAACTGTTTCTTTCTTCTCTTCCGTTCCTTCTCTCCTTCCTTCCTTTGAGTTGTTGCCTTGACGGTATACATTCTTTTTCAAATTCATTCTTTTCTTAAACTCTCATTGACAGGTCTGGTGACCATTTTCCGAAAGTAACAACTTCATATACACATTCATTTAAATTCAACTATCGCAAGAAACACATCTCAAATTTTCAAAATGCGCACTTCTTTAGTCACTCTTGGCTTTGCCGCCAGAGCTCTTGCTCAAACAGCTGCCTCCTATGTGGATGCCAACACTGGTATCACATTCGAGGGTGCAACAGACACCACAGGATTCCAGTTCGGTATGGCCATGGAGGCCAATGCCACATCTGACTTCATCGGACAAATTGTAAGAATCTGTTCATTGCATAGTGACTGCACAGTATGCTAACATGAATTAGGTCTTCCCAAGTACAGCTGGTTCAGGATATGGAGGTGTTTCGTTAACTGGTAGTATGGTTGGCAGTATGTTGATTGTTGCTTGGCCTAGTGGAACTGATGTCATCGCATCGTTGCGTGAGACCAGCGGATACACCTCTCCAGGTGCCTACGCAAATGCCACGGCACAATTGTTGCCAATTGCAAAGGGTACTTTCGTTAACTCAACCCACATGTCATACACTTTCCTTTGCCAAGCTTGCATTGGAAACACTTATACCCTGGCGGCTGGTGCTAGTCAGGTCGTTGTTGGATGGGCTCTTGGTAACGGCACAGTCACAAATGCGGCCTCTGCTACCGATGCGACTTTCAGTTACCACGGTACTGGATATGGTGATTTTGGCATTCAAACTGCCAATGCTGCGAACGATAACTACGCCACGTGGGCTGCTATGGCCAGCGCTGCCACTGCCAGCAACACAACCGCATCTACCACTACCACAACTTGCTCAAACACTACCGTATCAACTTCTAACTCAACCTACGATTACATCATCGCAGGTGCAGGTCCAGCTGGTATCATCGTTGCAGAGCGTCTCGCCGAGAGCGGTGCATCTGTCTTGATGTTAGAAAGAGGAAAAGTTTCCACCTATGCTACTGGTGGTAGATCCACTGTTTCATGGAACGACACCGTCACCCAGTATGATGTTCCTTCCATGGCATACTATCTCACCAGCGCTTCTGTCTCCGACGAATACTGTACAGACACTGCTTCAATGGCCGGATGTATTCTTGGAGGTGGTACTATGGTCAATGCCTTGATGTTCGTTCGTCCACAAGAAGCTGATTTCGATGACAAATGGCCAACTGGATGGAAATGGACCGATGTCAGTGCATCCGCCGACAGACTCTATGAGCGTAACCCTGGTACTACCAACCCTACCTCAAACTCGCAAAGATACGATCAAAGCGTATGGAACATTCTATCTTCATTCTTGGGTAACCTTGGATGGTCTGAAGTTGATGCTATCAAATCACCAAACTCGAAGACTCTAGCTTACTCTCATCCACCATGGGATATCCAAGATGGTCTCCGTGCTGGTCCAGTCAAGTCCTACTATCCTCTCGCTACTGCCATGAACAACTTCAAAGCCCAATTGAATACTAAGGTTGTAAGAGGTATCCGAAGCACCACCAACAGTACCACATTCTCTGGTGTTGAAGTTGAAAACACTAGCACTGGTGTTCGTCAAATCATCAACCTCAATGCAGGTGGTAAGCTTATTCTTGCCAGTGGAGCCATGTCTACTCCTCGTATCTTGATCAACAGTGGAATTGGTCCAACCGATCAAATCACCACTGTGAAGAACGGAAGCAGCTGTGTTACTCTCCCAGCTGAATCTGACTGGATTAACCTTCCAGTCGGAAAGAACCTCAAGGACCACCCAATCTTCACCCTTACTTTCAACGTTACCGGTGCCATGGCTAGCAACTCCACTTCGATGGTGTCAACTGATTTCACCTCCCCAAGTACTGCCAACATTGATCTCTTCGCCCAACAAGCCGGACCACTTGCTCAATCTGGTCAAAGATTGAACTTCTGGACTTCCCTTAACACCACCAGCGGAACCAAATACTTTCAAGGAACCTGTAACTCCCCCGCTGCTGGTCAAGTCCGCATCAAGCTCTACCTTACCCACGGCTTAACATCTAGTGGTGTTCTTGGTATTACCAGCTCCGGTGCCACAGAATTCACCACTAACCCATGGATGAACACCGCAGACGATCAATCTGCCATGGCAACCATTATTGACTACTTCCTCAATGCCGCCAAGAACAGCACCATGCTTAAACCATCCGATAGCACAATTACTGGTTCTTCTTTGGTCTCTGCTGGTACTTATGTTACCGGTGATCATTACACCGGTACTGCTATTATGGGCGAGACCAACGATGGAACTTCAGTTGTCGATACCAACACCCAAGTTTGGGGAACCGATAACTTGTTCGTCGTGGATGCTTCTATGCATCCTGATATGCCAACTGGTAACACTCAAGCTATCATCATGGTTGCTGCTGAGCAAGCCGCACAGAAGATTTTGGCATTGGCTGGAGAGACTATCTCTGCTGCCTCCACCAGCACTTCATCTTCAGCTTCTTCGGGAAGCAGTGTTGCTTCAGCTCCAGCGGTTTCAAGTGCCACTGCATCTGCATCCGCCGTTTCGGGTGCTACTACATCTGCTTCCTCAGCAGCTGCTAGCGCTTCCTCTGGTGACGATGACGATGATACCTGCCCATTCGGTTATGAGCTTGATGAATAGAATAGTGTAAAAACTCTAGCGTTCTGATAGAAAGAATAGAGGGGGAAGGAAGAGAAACCATTTCTTTGTACATATATCCACATAGTTCTTGATAGCATTATTGCAATTCATGTATAAATTTTACGTTCTATCTGCTCACACATACCTGCCTGAAAGCACCTTGAAAGCTTGAGACGTTTTTGTTCTATTCTATTTTTTAATTTTTTTTTAACTAAAGTTAGTAAAATGATTGTCGTGATTTGATCCAAACTCATTTGATATCAGCTTTCATACAAAGGACAAAACATAAGATTAAATTCATGCAACTGCTTTACAACTTCTCAAACTCTGTCGTTCCTTCATAAGGCTGAAGATAATTATCTTCTAGCCACCCGTGCTCACCCTCCACAACCCCAAAGTTAAATGCAACACGACTCTTACTACTTTGATTTGCTTCACTTGTATGCATCAAATTACCATGCATCAATATCAATGTTCCTGCTTTCACCTCCAAGTTCTTATATTCAAACCCCCCCTTCTCATTCTTCTTTGGCAGAGTCGAATCATCCACCCCCTCAATGTTCGCATAAATCGGCTCTTCCAAATCAGTAAATACCGGCTGTCCATTTGCATTATTTATGCAACGTCTCGTGATGGGTTGTACACGATGACTACCCGGCGCGACTGCTAAACATCCATTCTCTGTCGAGCAATCCTCAAGCGCATACCAGAAAGTCGTACAACTCGATGGATTTGTGAATCCCGAACAGCCATCTTGGTGAGGAACCACGCGAGCGCCGACCTCGGCGGCTTTCACGATGATCAGACTTTGGTATATACGTGGTTCTTTGTAGCCGAGGGACTTGGCGAGTGTGGAGTGGAAGGGACTGAGGATGGCTTTTCGGAAGGGGGGCATGACGCGGTGGATACCGCAGCCGATACGCTGGATACGTTTTAGGGGTTCGACTTCGGGATTGAAGCCATCTTGATGGGAAATTTGAGGTTAGTATTATGCGGTAATGATTAGGGTATGTGCAACCTACGTTCACTCAATGTGGCGATTGCTCGGCCCACAGGACTCACGTAAGATTTCTGTCCCGGGAGATAGGAATGTTTTTGTACCCTCTCGCCACCGCCAGCAAGTACTTGTGCCGCTTCATGCACAGTCTTAAGCAAGTGATCTTTTTGGCTGTCTGATAGTATGTCTGGAATGACGAGATATCCATTTTCTCTCCAAAACTGCAGTTGCTCGTCGCTCAATTTACCATTTTGGGCCTCGTTGAGAGCAACGTGGGGCGCGGATTGCAAATTGGCAGCGCTGACTTGCGCTCTGTCAAGTGTTTGGTTTGCGTAATTCCCTTTAGTACCATTTGAGGCTATGGATACTGGAATTGAACGGCCTTGAAGCATTGCTAGTATCTGAGCTTTTTGAGCTTGAGAGTTCACCTTCAGAATGACGGGGATGCTATTAGTGTCGTCATTTCCAGGCGAGTGTAACTCGAGCAGTTGTGGCTTCATTTCCAAAACGTCCGAGATAGCTTCGGTGATAGTATCACTGGGATCCAAGGTATCGGCAATCACTTTCTCCGCAGCTTTGTTAACCGCGTTGCCATTGTTCTGGTTCTGATTTGCAAGCAGCATCGTTAAAAGGAGGGGACCATCACCCTCGCTGATGAATTGATCAGTATCGTTCGCACTAATGTCTTTAGGGGTGTCCACAGGAGATTTTAATTCAAGAGTAACGCTTCTGGGATCCAAAGTATCCGAAATTGTATCAGGAACCTGATTTTTGTTGTTGTTGTTGTTTTGATTATTCAACAACAGTGCGAATAGAATTGGTCCATCACTGCCAACCTCAGCAGATGACTCATTAAAACCTACTTCATTGTCGACCAATGCAGGCTTCAATTCCAAGGTGGCACTCCTGGGATGCAATGTGTCAGGAATAGCGCTGAATGCTTTTGTAGGGGACTTATTGGGGACCGGTGTCAGGAGAAACGGTCCATCCTCACCGTCGATAGGGGATGGATCGTTATCAATTCCTTCTTCATTGTCATTTCCAGTGGAGCTCAACTCGAGAGCACAGTAGTTAGGATTCAAGGTATCAGAAACAGCATATGAGGCGGATTGAGCCATAGCCCATGCATTGTTATTGTTGTTTCCCATCAGTAATGTTAAGAGAAGTGGTCCATCGATGCTTTTTCTGTTTGTGAAGGGTTGACTCGTGCCATTTGCTTCTTTCTCGTCGCTTCGAGCGGTGGTCTCATCCATAGGAATATTCGTTGTCGGAATTGTCATGTTTGTTGGATGAAATGGAAAGAAAATTGAAATGAATATGTTTGTATCCTACTCGATCTTTAACTTGAAAGAGGCGAACTTACATATTGTGTTTCGACCCCTCCTGTTATCTGCCCCGCAGTAGTAATATCGGATGTCGCAAGGGTAATGAATTTTAACCCCACTTCGACTATGTAGTTCACTCAGCCTATAGAGAATATACCGATTAAAGAAGGCGTTGTAGATCAGATTTAAACATGAATCTTGGAACAGTACGCTTGGAAAGCCAATCGGATGCGTCGCCTAACAGACATCTCCCACCATCCAATTATGATCACATATCAGATATCATAATCGCATATTATGATTGCCTCAACCCCACTAAGACTGTTGTTCAGCTGGGTTATCAATCGCAAGGATGAAACGGAGGAGTAACGCATTTGGAAAGCCTTGCATGTAATTTGTGTTGTCAGCTACGCTTGGCTATGCTTGTCTGATCACCCTCGTCAACTTTCCAATTGACTGTGATCAGAATGAACGATTATTTGAAAGAAACAAGAAAAGTGAAATATATCGGTGGGATACGAATGATAAGCCTCAGTTCCGGAAGACACTCAATGTGTACGAAGTAGGGGTAGAGGTGGGCTGACCATAGGACCAATACCCCTCTTTTGCAATCTTCAATTGAGCAGGCCCCAGGAACTTAGCATTAATAACCCCCCTTCGCAATCTTTAATTGATCAAAACCGAGATAGAAAATTGTGAACACATTCAAATTACGTCTGTCTTTCTGAATAGGTTCAGCCACTTTCCTACTTTTTGCTCTTTCCTCACTCCTTCGGCAACATATTCGAGACTTCTCAAATACTCTCCCAATAGTGACTCTCAACCCTAAAGAAAGTCAAAAAATGTCCCCTCACAATAAACACCCCCTCCATGTACAGCACAAAAAGCATGGCGATCATGACCACATCATGAAACGCATGGATGCATACATCAAAGAATACAAGAAAGGAGACATCGAAGCCATCATGAAATACTATCATCCGACCAACTTTGTATACTCAGATTTCAGTATGTTCTCCCATCCCCTACCTTTTGAACCTCACTCAAAACCTTTCTTCCCACAGGCACACCCAACAATCAACTCATGGGTCTCTCGGAAGTCGCGTCGCACTATTCCCACACCTTTTCCGACTTCTACGATCTCACAATCACCACTGCCTCCGTACACGGACACAAAGATTTCACAGCCTGGGAGTGGGAAATTACATGCAGACCAGCAATATCTCCAGAGACAGGCGAGCGACTGCCGAAAGAAAAGACAGAGCTGAAGAAATTGGTGGGTTGTACATTGATGTGGTGGGAGGACGAGAAGATTATTAGGAACCATGATTATGTGCAGGTAAAGGATGCTTAGGGGGAGATTGATAAGGGGTAAATTGAAGTATTTTTGAAGACGGTTTGTTATGCGCGTAGCGAAAAATGTGATGTATGTAGTTATGTTGTGTGTTCAGTGTTTGACGCGCTTGCTATGGAGAAGTGCCGGATGCGGGAAAGTTAGCTTGGGATTGGTACTCGGATGTACACGCGGGCGTTTGTTATGATTTTATGCAAATGAACGTATTAGATAATGAAATCATTGATCAACACTTGTTACCTCCTTTACCAAATTGTATGCAAATTGCATGAAATATCAACGCACTTTGAAAGCACCTTCTCAAACAACATTTTCCCCACCAGGACTGTGTTATATTCTTAAATTAGTTCCTTATTGCTACCACACATCAAGATAAATCAATTACCTCGTCGCATATCAATTCTAATTCTCTTTCAGTTCTTTCAATTCGTCGACTCTCTATTGCAAGATCTCCCCTCTCTTCAATCATCTAGCTCTTGCTCTTCCATCTCCCATCTCCATCTGATCATCCCCTCCAATGCCCAAGCCCAAAAAAGTCAAAAGCGCCACATTCATCCCAGCAAGCAGAAACCAAAGCAGCCAGCCCACGCCCATAACTACCCATCCATTAGCCAAACTAACAGTATTCTCTCTCCCACCCCTCTCTCCCCCACTAACCTCCACAATCCTCAGCACATCGCCATCCCCAACCCCATCTCCAACCCTCACCCTCATATACCTCATCGCTCGTATACCAAACCAACCGCGCCGCCACAAAAATCAACTCCACACTCAACACAACAGTACACCCCACCAACGCCTCCCCCAGCCCCTTCTCTCCACCCGCAGCAGCAATCCCCACCACCGGAACAATCGCACAACATCTCGTGATCAACCTCCTCCAAAACGGCGGCATACGCCAATCCATCGCTCCTTCAAAAACAAGTTGCCCCGCCATCGTCGCCACGATCCCCGCACTCACTCCACTAAACAATCCGACTGTGAAAATTGTCCCCGCGGCTGCTCCGATAGTATTGACAAAAAGATTATACATACCTGGAAAATCCGCAGTGCCATGATCCGGAGATTGACTAGCGGATGCGATGATGAGAATTGCTTAGTTGACGAAATTGGCTATTATGAATAGAGTTATGCATAATTCGGCAATAGTGTAGGACATGCAGGATTTGATTGCTGAGAGGGTAGGTCTGTAGAGTTTAATTGCGAAAGAAGAGGATGGTTACGAGGTTCCTGATACTTTTCGTTTTTATCATCGAATTCGCGCATTCGGGCTTGAACGAGACCGGACCCGAGATAAATTGTATGGGGCATGAGGTCTCCGCCTAGGATGGCGCAGGATTGGAAGAGTCTGATTATATTTGATTAAAAAGAAACGAAGAATGCAGTAAGGGTACTTACCCTTGACCTGCGAATATCGTTTTGGAAGGAAGCAGACCCTTAAAAACTTCACCTGCGGGCGCGGTAGTAAAAGAAAGCTCTATGCAGAACCTGATGAAGATGGCAAATACAAATACCGAAATAAACAACTCGAAGAACCGTAAACGTCGTAGAGAGCCATCTGGATTGTAAAATAACAAGATGAAAAGAGTGTCAGAGACAGATATCACGCATCCGGCTATCAGGGTAATCTTAGGGTTGAGTAAATTAAGTGGAATAGCCGTACCGATGACCTGAATTTGAAGTAAGGTTTCCATGCTCAGAAAATTGGAGATACTTATCCAATATCCGTACATATAATTGCGCCCTCTGCAAGAATTCACAAAGAAATATTAACCCAAGGATGCAAATGAGATCTATTCATCTGAGCCATGTCCATACCGGTCACACAACCCAGCTGTGTCTCGAGTGCCTTTTTCGTATTAGCAAATATCTGACACTAATACTCTATGCGCTCGTAAAAACCCACCTGTAGGAATACAGCTACAAAATTAGAAAATACCACCGCACAAAGTAATCTATACCCAAAGAGCGCACCGGCTGTCAAGTCTGACTGGCAGTTATCGGGATCAATATATGCTACGCTGATAATAGCACCAGGACCAGTGAACTTTTCAAATTTACATGTTGATTTCACTACCCGTTGCGCATATCGTAGAGGGAGAAGATTTCGGGAGGGAGTGGAGCTTGAGGCAGAATCTTGAGGTTCGCTATCAATCACTACATTGGTACTAGACTTCTTCTTATTCAAATGCTTTGGCTCGAGCCTGTTGTTTGTAGGTTCGGCTAAAGAAATGTGGATTCCAGGTTGGTCCATGCTTGGTTTTTTGAGGACTACTCAAGAGAGGAGGTGTCCCATATATCCTCGAAAGGAAATGAGCACCATATCGTAGGTTTGTGCAGTCCCGTTTGAAGTTGCCAAGTAAGTTCAATTGGAGTCCGCATCCGTCACTCCAGAGGCTTCACCGAGTGCGGGTGTCTCTCATTGAATTATCTGATCACCGAACATCACTGGACATCACGGGACATATAGATAAATAAAGTAATATGTGGTAGGACAACATTATCGAGTTCTTCAGCTCCAGCCCATATTCTCCTATCTCGAGCCGCTCTTTTTTTTTCTACGTCACCACTTTGAACGTGTGAACATGTGATGGACATGCATCAATGGATAAATGCTATGCGGTGCAACTCTAGGCACTGAATTACCTTGCGAGGCAACAGACGCAAAGATGAAACTATGCCGCTTCTTCAGGCAGAAGTAAAGCCGCACTAGAACCCGCCATGGGATCTCGTGTCAACCCTCTATCATCTGTAAATGAAATAGTAACCAGCTTGAGCCCACAAAATCTCCATTTGATACCGAAAGCTATAATTAAGAGCGTATAAACGAAGATCACCTCTCCACCACCAGGAATTCAGTCACCAAAAACGCCAAATATAAGCTCTGCCAAAGCCCAGCCCATCCAGATCCTACCCCCCACGAACACAACCCCGCAAAGCGTTACACTAGACCCCCACATACAACCCACTTCGAAAAACCCCACGCTATTTTTCAGAACATCCAAATCACCTGCAAGAAACAAAACGCCCTCGCAAAGTGGCAGTAGAAAGATATTTGAACCGGTTGTATTCGCTACGAAGATTCCTCCTTGTTTTTTCTTTCCAAATAGAATTGCGATGAGTATTTCGGGAAGTGTCGTCGCAATGGAAAGAATGGTAGTGCCAAGAACTGTAGTAGATAGCGAAAGCGATGTTGCTAATGACGTAATACCATGTGATAGAATATATCCTGAGAGGGAAAGCGTGAGGAGACCAAGTATGAGCTGTAGGATATGGTAGAAAGTTGAATGGGGAATCTTGCTTTGAACCTTGAAATTATGCTTTGGTCCAATTTCTTCGTTATCTTCTTCCACCGACTCTCGGGGTGGAATATTTTCATAGTTATCAATAGCCTGTGACATGGTTTGAAGTCTGGTGCTACCTGAACGCATGGGAAAACGTGACTTCTCAAACTCGATCTCTTCAAAGTCCCTCTCATCTACAGAGGTATCGCTGCCAATGTCTGAATCATCCTCTGGTGACGAGACAACGCCTTTACATATTGCATATGCTATAGAAATGACATAGGTTCCAAAACCAGCGATAAGCGTCGCTCCCACTATTCTGCCCCATGATTCAAAGAAAAGGAGAAATGCCGAGAAGATGGAAGTAACAATGACGAGAATGGTAGTATAAATCTTTGAGCTCCTATCAAACGTAATAGAAGCTGGAGAAAATATCAGGCCCAGGGAAAAAGCACCTAGGATATTCGAGATGGATGATCCGATAATGTTGCCAATTGCGAGCGAAGATGGCACCTGACTATGAAGACTTCACATTAGGATACATAACAGACGAAATTTGCGACGCTGTAGGCACCCAAATCAAGGTTGGATAGATGGTGTATCTGCGATAATCAGTTGAAAAGATAGGAGAATAGTTTGACACTCAACGAAACGTTGAAGTAAACCGGATATCGACAGATCTTGTGGAACGATGCACCACATGCAGAGAGAGTCATTGCGAGTCCCTTATGGGGTGAGAGGTATATCAATTTAGCATTCTATGTTATACAGTAGAATATGTGGCCTTAGTAACCTAGATATTGAGGTGGGCTAATCAATAAACTCCAACTCCCTCAATACCCTGCGCCATCAAAGAACAAAATGAACCTCCATCATCGACTTCATAAAAAGACGGATTGGATTCGTATAGAGAAGGAAGCCCCGTCATGATGGAAACCATTGCAACAATGTTCAGTACCCAATGCTCAAATCCAACTCCTTCTTCGTGCAATCCTACGTTAAAGACGAGAGCTTATCGACAGCCAAAATCGCAAGTCACTTTCCACAGTAAAGAACAGCTCCCATAAAACGTTTCATCACCTCAAACACCCGCTTCAGCAGCAGGAATATCCAAACTCCAATCAATAACTGCATCTTCCCCATGATGCTCAGTCAACCACTCGTTCGTCTTCTTAAAATGTCCACAATCAAACCATCCCCTACTCGCACTCAAGGGACTAGGATGTACACTCATCAGAACACAATGCTTCTTTCTATCCACTTTCGCAACTCTTTTCCCGGCAGGACTTCCCCACGCCAAAAATACCACTCCTTTATTTCTCTTAAGAGCAACCGTGTCTATAACTTTTTGAGTAAATCTCTCCCAGCCATGGTTTGCATGGGAATTGGCTTGGTGAGCTCGGACTGTGAGACATGTGTTGATGAGAAGGACACCGCGATCTGCCCAAGGAGTAAGGAGGCCACCATTGTTTGGAGGAGGTTTGAAGTCTGGATAATCTTTTACGAGGGCTTTAAATATGTTTTTGAGTGAAGGTGGAGCCGGTGTAGGAGCGCGGACGGAGAAACAGAGGCCATGAGCTTGATTAAAGTTATGGTATGGATCTTGGCCAATTATTACGGCTTTGACGGTGTTGAAAGGTGTATGCCTTGACCTGTTCATTCTTCTGATTAGCATTTGTTACTTGAGTGCGATTGAACGGTTGAATATAAATACCAAGAGTAAACATCCTCCATCGGTGGAAATATCTTATCCTTTCCCTCCAATTCCTTCTTTAAAAACTTCTTCAATTCCAGAAATTCTTTTCCCACAATCTCATCTTTCAATACCGCCAACCAGCTCTCATGTAGTGTTTCAATCTCCAACTTCAACAAATCTTTCTGCTCTTCTGTTAATGTAGCCACCCATTTCTCCTTGTTGAATTTGAACGCAGCTGGCGCTGGTGCAGTAGGATCTCCTTTGCTAGTTGAAGAAACGGTCTTTGGCGGGCCGAAGAACGAAGTAATTGATCCGTTTGCTTTGGGTTTTTTGGCGTCGTTGGTAGGATTTGTAGTTGCTTTGCGTTTGAGAGACATGATGGGAATTGGAGATAAAGGTCGACACCACAAATGGAGTAGTGTAGACACTCTGGTAGAGGTAAGAAGTAAGTAAATGCTGGATTGATTAGAATATATGAAAGAGATAGTGAGCTTTATGGAATCTTAATATATATATTTGGAAAGTTTGGATTTCCCAAATCTATCATGCAAGTTTCGCGTCAGAACACCATAGGACGCGAAAAGGCGCTTTACTAGGGTACGCGGTATCAGCGCTCTCAGAGCCAAACGAAAGTCTGGGGTAAATACGGGTCGTAGTCCTCACCCCTCACTCATTCTCTCAATCTCTCAATCTCTCTATCACCCTCTCACTAGAATCATGAATTGATGTTGCTCCCATCTTCGGTTTTCAAACTTTGGGTATATTAATCTCACTCAAGCTATTTTAGTTTCTAGGATCTCTAATACTATACAAATTTTCAAATACCCGCTCAACGTCGCTATGCTTCTAAACGCTTGGTATTACAATTCCGTGTTCCTTTTATGCGCCAAACCAGCCTTCCATCCGTCCAGAAGAGGGGAGAATTCATTTAATCACTAACATCCTCGCTTTAATTCCGCTTTCTCATTCACACTCCTAAATGCTCTCTTCCCTACTTCGTAGCAACTTATCATAATTGCACATGCTGGCGCAACCTTTAGAGTCCTGGCGACCCATCCTCTCCATAAACCTCCGAGTCCTTCTTCTTTGAAGATGTGCATAAGAAACCTGGGCATGGATTGTTCTTCAGGCGCCAAAATCTTTTCAACTCCAGCAGGTGTTTTCCCTGGTTCTTGAAAGATTTGTCTACGTGTTTTTCCAACATCGAAAGGCATAGTCAAAATAGAAGCGACTGCTCCAGATGACGCCCCAGCAACAAAACTATCCAGAAATGTCGCTGAGTGGTTTTCGCGACTCTGTGATCTGGTACGTATTTGTCCTCTGGAAGTATTCCGATCATATGTTCTCCCACGACCCCGCTCTCGCGCATCTGTCAAAGCCCCTCTTATAGACTCATAGCCCCACCAGTAAATTCCAGAGAAAGGGACATCCCTCCAAAGTGTTAAAGTTAATCCTCGCCACAAAGATGTGTAGCCGTGAAGTGAAACCATTTCGCCGAGACTCTTCACAGTTTCCGAAAAATGTGATCCTCCAATTGCCTGACTAGCTTGCATTCTTGTTCTAAACATTTCGATCGGGCTGACAACTGCAGCGGCTATAGTCCTGGCGGATGCGCCGGCAGCGAGAGGGGCGTAATTGTCATTGAACATTCGATTGACAGGACTTTGGTTGTTGAATCGTAACCAGTCGTATCCGGTAAAGTATATTATGTTCGAAGGAACTGTCATGACCAAAGTAGGTGATAATCCTCGCCACAAAGTCGTAACCCCTTCGTTCCGCGCAATCTTTCTCATCCCATCGAAAGTTGAGTTGTAGGTTTTTTTTTGTGTTTCCTCAACGGCACACCCAACACCCTCCATTGCGCTTATTCTAGGTGCAGCCATACAACCGTCGCTCGTTGTGCCGCTGGTAAAGAAAACTTCTCGACAACATGCCGTTATGCCTAGATTTGGCGGTAGTGTGCCGAAAGTTTGAGGGGAGGCCAGAGCAGCTTTTCGAATCGCTGTTAGAGGAGATTGGGAGGGTTGCGATTGTAGACGAACTCTAACAACATCTAAAGGAGTAACTATAATAGAAATGTTAGTCACGGTTGTTGTAGATTTCAATGCTGGGTGGCGTATATACCTAGTAATGATGTCAATAGACTTCCAGACATTGCCGAGATCATTTTTTGAGATGCAGTGATCTCAATATCGACATCATCATTATCGCCCGTCATTGCCACAGTTCCTGATTCTCCAGGTATTAGATTATCTCCATGCATTCTGTCATGTCTTGAGTGTTCAGGTTCAAAAGTTGTTGGGATTTGGTCCGCCGCAGATGAAGGGCGACTATCCCAAAGGCCGGACATCAAAGATTTTGTCTGCGTGGAATGACGTCGAATTGACGAGTAATCTTGAGTAATCTTGGAGTAATTGCGATGGACGAGCAAGAGTACGAGAAAGAAAATCGACTATGAACGTTGTTGAATCATGTGTGGATGTTGTATTTGTATAACGTCAAAGAGAGGGGGATAATGGGTAAATTCTACTGATCATCATGATGTAAATCGAATACCTAATGAGTAGTTCATTTTCTTATTTCTTAGTAGAACGAGAACGAGAACGGTGGAATTGCATAGACCGAAAACTTAATTCCTCCCGCCCTCGATCTTATTAGAGTTCTCCACCACCACCGATCAAAGAAAAAATTGGGAGCGATAACGGATCTTACGGCGATAAGAGGTTGTAATTATGTCAGCGGCGAGATATAGCTTCGAGATAGCGTCGCGTCAGACCGAAGAATTCCTAGGGAGCCAGGTAACTCTGATATCGATGCAAATACAAATATATGGTGAATAGCAAGATCTTTCCCTAATCCGTATCCGTTTCGCTTGCTCTCTTCAAAACATCATATTCCTCTTCTCCTAAATTGTATAGCATGGAAGACTCGAATCCCGAATTGGAAATATTCCGCAAGCAATGGCAGGAAGAAGTAACTAGACGGTCAAACGTTGCCCAGGCACACCCTTCAAGTCCTCAAGCGGCTGGGCCTTCTAGTGCACCGCAAAGAGCCCCACGGACAAAACATGTTCATGAGAGTACTAAAACTGGAGATGAGGATATCGTTGAGCCTCAAACATTACACTTTGACGGACCAAGTGGCGCCGTTGGTGCAGTGGAAGAAGACGACTTCTATCCATACGGTAAGAAGAATGTCAAGAGTGAGCCACAATCAGCTTTGGAACACTATGAAAAAGCGGTAGAGAGGGAAGGCCAAGGTAGCTTAGGAGACAGTCTTGATCTCTACCGCAAAGCATTTCGGGTAAGTTTGGTTCCAATTGTATTCAACCCACCAGACTTTTGCTGATTATCATAAGCTTGATGATCAAGTTGATCGAAAATATAAGAACAAACATTTCCCACCATCTGCCTTCCCACCGAAACCTACAAATACAAATACAAATCCATCCAATGCATCTGCCACAGTACCCAATACCGCACACCACTCACCAGATGGACCCCCACAAACTATTAAACAATTGATAGAAAGTTTTTCGGATTTGTCAATTGAACCATCGCCACCAGAGATTGAAGGGACACCAGCGCCCCCATGTCCAATTGCAGATCTACCTGATGAAATCCTAATACAAATATTTAAGGAAGTAGCAATTAGGGATGTTGCTGACCTTGCTCGAATCACGCAAGTATGCAAACGCATGGCATATCTGGTAGCAACGGGAGAACAAATCTGGAAAAGGATATGTCTTGGCTCAGAATTCGGATTCGAAGCAATGCATTATCAATGGCAAACAGAAGTCACAGGAGAGCTTCTTGAGATCGAGCCTCACTTATGTTTGCCCTCAGAAGACTCGAGTGAAGAGTCTATTCCATCAATGCCTCTCAGTAACGATACCATCACCCATTCCCTACTCCAATCAACTTATTCGTCATCTTGGAAACAAATGTTTCGCTCACGTCCCCGCATTCGTTTCAATGGCTGTTATATAAGCACCGTGAATTATATCCGACCTGGGCAAGCCTCTCCTTCGGCAGTCGCTTGGAACTCTCCAGTCCACATTGTGACCTATTACCGCTACCTTCGTTTCCATCGCGATGGCACATTGATCTCTCTTTTGACCACCACCGAACCTAGCGAAGTCGTTCACCACTTGACAAAGGAACTTCTCGAATACCACAGGAGAAACCAATCTTCACATCTTCCCTCTTCTGTGATGAGCGACGCTCGTCATGGACGTTGGCGCTTATCCTCTATCAATGATTCTCCTTCTCCAGATGTAGATACTGAACCCTCTTCCAAAGTTGGAGGGTCAGAGGGTACATTATATGTGGAAACAGAAGGAGTTCATGAAAAATATTTCTATAGAATGGAGCTGAAGATGACTAGTGCGGGAAAGACAGTCAAGAACAATAAGTTGGCTTGGAATGGATTTTGGAATTATAATCGTCTGACGGACGATTGGGGGGAATTCACATTGAGGAACGATAAAGCTTTCTTTTGGAGTAGAGTGAAGAGTTACGGATTGGGCGCATAACGCATTGAAGATGTTAAACGCAGTTTTTGCGATTTTCGGAATAGCGAGTTGGATAATAGAAAGGCAATGACTAGATGTTGCGGTTGGTATCGAACTGAGTATCAGCTCGGAACAAGATGCTGATACTATTATGGCATGACCCAGATGAGTAACGATTATGATACCGGGGACGAATAGAATAGAATATGTAAAGGAGCAGAAAATGGAAAACGATATTAAGTAAGTTACATTGGTATTGAGTCTTGCTCTTCGTGATACGTAGATTTCTGCCAAGCCAAGCAAACTTGCATCTCCAGGGAGAATCCTCATTCATACTTGGGTAGGTATTGAACACCAGTACCAATTAATGGTCAATCCTTAAGTTCTTACAAGAACTAATTTGTAACTTAAACGGCTTTAACCCATCTCATCTCCACAAGCACACTTTCTCCGCCCAGAAATATCAAATTCTAGAACAATGGATATCGTGCCTCGTGCTTACTCTCCCTCGCTTTTTTAAACGAATTCTCCGAATCATCGCCGGATAAAGGAATCACGTGTCGCTATGACTACAAACTTCCCCAAAGACCCACTAATGGCAGTGAGCATAAAAGTGGTCAAAAAGAGTCATCGGCCTCGAGAAAGATTGAACGTATTTTAATGGCGAGCAGGTTATCTACCAAGTCGACTTTATTGTTGAATACTATATCCATCCACTCAATTCGATCCATTTGCTCCGCTTGCGAAGTCATCACCCAAGCAAGGGCCTTCTCCCTTTCCAACACCACAACCGAGCCATTAAAAAATTTCCATCCACCACATCGACATCTGGCCTCAATCACCCGCTCTTCTCAACGCGAAATTCCATCTTCTGTCCGAAATTTCTCAGGCTCTCCACGTTCGTCTTTCGCAAAGGCTTCGACCAAGAACTCTGCAAAATCAGTCAAGATGGTTAAAGCAGATGAATACATCCTTACCCTTTCCTGCCCCGATCGTCCAGGTATCGTTCATGCAGTCACTGGATTCCTCTCCCAGCACAATCTCAACATTGTTGATTCGCAACAATATGGAGATCCCACTTCCCTGCGTTTCTTCATGAGAGTGCATTTTGGTCCTCCAGCACCATCGACCTCGGAGTCCTCAGCCCAGAAATTGAGTCTCGAGGAATTGAGAGGGGCTTTCGAAAGCATCGCTCAGGAAATGAGTATGGATTTCCAACTCTCTTCTCTGGCTACCAAACCTCGAGTTCTTATTATGGTTTCCAAAATCGGTCATTGTCTTAATGATTTGCTTTTCCGTCATAGTATCCAACAGTTGGGTATCGAAGTCCCACTTATCGTATCCAATCATCCGGATTTCGAACCGTTGGCCAATACCTACAAGATTCCTTTCCATCATCTCCCTGTGACTGCTGCGACGAAAGCAGAGCAGGAGGGTAAGATTTTGGAATTGGTCAAGGAGAATAATATCGATTTGATTGTCCTGGCGAGATACATGCAGGTTTTGAGTCCTACGCTCTGCACGGCGATGAGCGGTAAGATTATCAATATCCATCATTCTTTCCTGCCGTCGTTTAAGGGCGCGAAACCGTATCTCCAGGCGTATGATCGTGGTGTGAAGATTATTGGAGCCACGGCACATTTTGTCACGAGCGATTTGGACGAGGGTCCGATTATTGAGCAGAATGTTGTGAGGGTGGGTCATGGCTTGAGTCCGAAGGAGTTGACGGTGGAGGGAAGTAATGTCGAGAGTAATGTTTTGGCGACGGCGGTGAAGTGGGTTACTGAACGTAGGGTTTTGTTGAATGGTCATAAGACGGTGGTGTTTAATTAGTGGGTGGGTTATGAGGTGGGATGTGTATATGACATGATGTGACATGAAAGGAAAGAAAGGAAAGAAAGGAAAAGAAAGGAAAATCGGTAGGAAAAGAGAGGAACGAAAATAAAAGTCTATTTATCGCATATTTTATAAACCCCAATATCTTATCCATATTTTTCACTCTGCAATCAACCTTGCATCACCGGTGTATATTCTCGTCCCTCTCTCATCTTGGTTCCTATCACCGTTACCTCAAACTAGCTAATCACTATATCGAATATATATCTAGCTCGCTGTGGATTGGAGTATGGTAGTACTAGAGTATGTTGGTGTATTATAGCATGGTTTCTGATATCGCCGTATCGTTACTGTTGGTGATGGTGATGGTATGATATCGTGAGGTGAGGTGAGGTTGGAATGGAGAGAGGTGGGTAGGTGGGTGGGTGGTTGGAGAAGGGGTGGGGATGTGAAATGAGATGGGAGGATAGGATATGAAAGTGAATGAAGGGAATTGGAGGGGAAAAGAAGGAAAGGATATGAAGGGAAGACGGAGGAGAATGGAAGATGGAGAGGGAAAAAGAAGGGGGATGTGGTATAGTATGACATTTATATTTTAGGGGTATTGTGATATTGGGATTGTTTGTTTCATGGAGAGTTTGGTGGGTAGAGTTTAGTGGGCTTGGGGGTTTGGGGAGTTTGAGGGATTGAAGAGGTTGGAGGGGTTGGAGTGGTGATTGGGGGGTTTATTGGAGGAGGATGGAGAGGGTGAAGGGGAGGAGGAATAAGAAGGTAATAAGAGGGAGAGGAAAAAGGAGAAAGAAGGGGAGGAGAAGGAAGAATATCTTAGTTTGAGTATTGAAGGAGAGTGGGGGGGTGGAGATACAAATAGGGACGTGGATGTGAATAGAGATATAAATCATAGAAGATGGAGGGCGGAGCAGAGAGGGAAGTGTTTCTATATTATAGTATTTTGGGGTTGGAGATGGGGGTTGAGAGTGCAGATGGGTGTTTGTGTGTATATTTATATATGAAGTTGTGGATTGGTGTTGGAGGATGAGAAGGATAGGGAAGATGAGAGGGAAGATGACTGATTATATCTCTGTTCATATAAGAATAAGTTGTGAAAAAATATACTCACCTATCCAAGCAACACAGAAAAAGACTCGGAAACTTATAATATTTCAATATCCTCATACTTTATGAAATCGGATCGGATATCCCTAACTAAAAGTATTATAGATTTCTCTAATTGTGGATATGATAACTTATTCAAGATTGATAATCATAATCAGAATATATTAACTACACTGTGCTTTACTTTATATACTTCATATCGCTTCATATTATATTACATCATATATCCTGAGTATCTAATACCTACTCACCCACCCACCTACCTACCTACCCAATCATTTTTTTTCCTAATATATATTTCCTAATATATTTCCTAGCAGATGTTTATATATTACATGACATCACTTTTCATTCCCTTGTCTCCAAGATTTATTTTAAGAAATAGAAATGGAAATGGAAATTAGACAGGTGGGGGGAATTCATGCGCATGGTAATTTGTAGTTTACAAGATTCGATGCGATCTGACTCCACTGCATGAATGAATGAATGAATGAATGAATGGTATGTTATGATGGATGGGATGGGATGTGAAATGTGTAATGAGTGGGAGATGGATATGAGTGTGAGATGTGGATATGAGATGGATATGAAATGGGATATGGGATGGGATGGATATTAATATGAGATGGATATGAAATGGGATATGGGATGGGATGGATATGAATATGAGATGGAAATGAAAATGAAAATAAAAGATTGAAAAATAGAAAGGGAAATATGAGTAGATATAAATAAGGAGGTAATAGATAAAGTATCACGCTGTAAAAGTGATATCACCAACAGCCTGTAGCTAATTGGATATATATAGGCTCAATTCTTCCGTGACATAAAGTAATAGATACATATATATACATATAAAAAGACAGAAAAGAAATAAATAGGTAACTAAAAAGATCTCTATGGAATTAGAAGATTATAATCATATATCTATTCATTCAAGTAGAGGTTCATATTTATCTATCTACTTATCTATCTACCTCCTATCTATCTATATACCTACTCACTCATAGTTCGAACTGAGGCTGAAGAATTATTTATTTATTTGTTTGTTTGAGAATGAGTGAGTGAGTGAGTGAGTGATCTGATCTGATCTGATCTGATCTGATCTGATCTGATCATACCTGGTTTATTATAACTGATGAGTATAATATCTACTAAGTATCAGCCTTATTTACTTACTATCCTCACTATCTCCCTCCGATATTATCTCTCTCTGACATCCTCGATATCATCATCACCATAATATCATCATCATCATCATCATTATCATCCCCACTCCACTCCTCTCTCTAGAAACACATACAACAGGAAATCACTATCACTAGCCATATACATTTTGTATTCTATATTTTCTATCTTATATACTTATACACTCACATACTTATATACTCACACTCACACCTATCCATATCATATCATATCATATCATCCATATCACATAAAAATACAAACCCTCAAAACCTCAAGGCCTTATCACAATCATAATCACCTGAATAACATAACTCGACAATTTATTATTAAAATCAGAGTTAATTTCACACTTATGGAAAACTTTTTTTTTAGAGGGACTACATGGTTTTAGTGTCATGCATGAAACGATAAGATGGAGTTGTTTATGCTGGGTTATGCTAGTTTATGGTAGTTTATACTATGGATTTTATTGTTGGGTAGCTTGGTAGGTTTGAGTTTGGGTGTACGAAAAAGTGAGTTTGGGAGAGGAACACCAGGAGAGTTTGAGGCTCGTGCGTTGGGCTGGTCGGTCGGTCGGTCGGTCTGTGTGGCTGTGGCTGTGGATGTGGATGTGCTTGTGGCTGTATTTGTGGTTGTGCCTGTTTAGGAGGGAGTATTGGAATTGGAATTGGAATTGGAGAATATGTGTGGGTTTTGGGGGGGAGGGGATGATGTGATGTAGTAAGTATACTTGAGTATTTGTGTATTTGAGTATGTACTTGGTGGTGGGTTATTAGGTGGGGAGAGTGAGTGAGTAAGTGAGTGTGGGTGAGGGAAGGAGAATTGTATGAAATGGATTGAATGGATTGGATTGGTAGTATCTAGGTGATATATATATAGATAGGAGGTAAGTATTGCTAGCACCTATACTTCGTAGATACAAGTAGGTGGGTAGGTAGGTGGGTGTGTTATTAATCGAGATTTTGATATTGATATTGACTGATACTGATCTTGATACAAATACTAGAAGTGGCAGGTGATGAGTGAGAGATTATGATACGAATTAATTATTACATCATCATACTTCAATCCAAACAATTATATCGTGCAGAGTAGATAGATAGATGGAAAGTCGTTGAGGAAATTAAGCTTGGTTTTTAAAATCGATATCCCACTTACATGCGTTGGCAGATGTAGGTTGTAGGTTGCAGGTTGTAGGTTGCAGGTTGTAGGTTGTAGTGTTCTAACACAAGTGTTAGAGCGAAGCGAAGAAGCCCCCACGGCAGTGGCCGAGCGGAGCGATAATTCGTATTCTTGTTTTTGTGTGTGTGTGTGTAGCTTGCTTAGGATGTGGGAGCGGAGTTGAGTGGGATGAGGTGGGATGGAATTGATGGGTTGATTGGATGGAGGAGATAGATGGAAGATGGATGGATGGGTGAGGGGAAAGGAAGGGAGGGGAGGGGATAGAATGGAATGGATTGGGAGGATGGTTCGAGGTTTGTTGCGGAGTCTTGGGTTAGGTATGTATGTGGTATGTGAGTGTGGGTGTGGGTGTGGGTGTGGATGTTGATGTGTGGAATGGAAGACTGCATGCATCACACATGCATGCAGTAAAGACCACGAGGAGATCATAGATTTATGAGGAACCTCACGTGGAAGGGAAATGTGATTTGATTGAAGAGTGGGACGGAGAAGATGAGTGGTTTTGTTGTATGTATGGATTGTATGCAAATATATATATTTTCTGTAAGAGATGTTAACCATATTGAGGAATGAAGTCTGTGTATAACTGCCTATATCGACCTATATATACTTGCCCCCTAGTTACTTTTTGGTTCTAGCAGTCTTCGATGCATAACCGATATTAATGAAATAATTAAACCTGGCATCGATGTACTCGTATGTTATATTGATAATCATCTAGGTCATGTAAACCTTTATTGATTACTCTTTCATTCCTGTGTCAGTGCGAATGGTGGTATTGAAATGATACGTGTGATTCATTTGTAACATATGATATCGTGTTGTAATGTATGTATAGTTACTCGAGTGTGTTGTAAATACTAATAGTACGTGACTACTCACTCCATCTTCCTTCTAGAGCTACCTACCTCCCCTGACCTCTCCTACCATTGATCTCCTTAGCATCCACTAGAGAATGAACGAATATCTCCCTATTACCTGTATAACAATTTCGTCAATGTGAAATTAACCCAACACGAATGAATGGCTTGATACAGGCAGCCGGCCAGACAATTAGACAGCGAGCCAGCCAGACAGCCAGCCAGACAACCCACCAACCAACCAGCCAAGTGTACACTCCATTTCCACCAAATCTATAAGGGATCCTTTGGGACTATGCATTGCAGAACAGAACAGACAGAGAAGACGACGAGAACAAATAGATTTTCCAGCCTTTCTCACAAGAAGCAAAACACCAAATCAAGGCCATGCTCGTACTCATCTTCCAAACCCACCCGTAATCCATAACCCATATCATATCCCCCATCTAACAAGGCTCTCACTCCGTGTAGCACAATGTCATTCACCGAGGATTTTCATTGGATTGACGGTCCCAGGCCCACTACGAGCAAAGCTAATCATATAAAGATGCAGAGCTAATTAAGATCCAAGGCTAATAAGATGCAGAGCTAATCAATCATAATGCAGAGCAGAGCAGTAGAAGATAAAATGTTCAATGCACGGATTCATTTAAGCCATTTGCCAATTACATACAGAATCCCTCCCCAGCCCAGCACCAAGTCGACCTGTTCAAGTCCCCTCGTCCCCTCGTCCCCTGAAATTTTAATTGCTCGAAACCTCCGACCTGGGCAATAGATCCCTAAGATATCTATCTCTCCAGCCCAGCGTCCATAGTCCATCGCCCAACTAACCCAACTCGTCCTCTAGTACAGGAAACTCAAACTACCGGACATCAAACTACCTAGGCATGGCTCAGCTTGGTATCTTCCGTACTGGGGGGAAGGGTATTGTTTGGGTCTCAAAAAAAGGGAAAAAAGTAATCAATGAATGGGATTGCTGTTACTGACGGTACTTGCTGGTCTACTTGACCCGGCTGGATTAAGAAATCCCCTTTTAATTGTGGTTGAATCTATCCCATCTTCAATTTCAATTGCAATTTCCAAAATTGATTGATCGAATGGATATGGAGGAGAGAATAATCGCATAGCATAGCATTCATAATCGCACATCAGCCCGTTCAGCTCCATTGGGGCCATCCATTGATCCATTCATACCGCACACATCATACATTTCATACGGTGCTACATTTTTATATTGAATTTAGGAAGGATTGCTTTTTTCGGCCATGAAAACAAAATATTAACTCTTTCTTTATTGCCCGTCCTCTCTCTCCCTCTCCTACGTGCCCAGGTACATACGGTGGAATAACATCACATAAATCCATTCATTCACTCATTCACTCATTTCTTCACTCTTCACTCTTCACTCTTCGACACCTCTACACACAATCACGCCAATCAATCCCCCAAATCGACCCATACATCTCCATCTATCCACTCGTAACGTCTATCCCTCTAATTAATTTCTTATCCGAAGGAGCGCGAATCTGATACAAGACATCATATCCCGTATCCCATATCCCATATCCCATTTCTACCCATTAATTTTCAGAGCAACAATTTCAACCTTCGAATGTCGAATGTCCTCTTTTTTACATAACTAGTAAGAACGAATTTCATGATCGGCGAGAGATCGATAATACACTCGACGAACTTTCGCAACCATGCCCAATTTCTTCTCAAGGTTAAAGGGTAAAGATGGCCCAACGAAAGCTTCCAAGAAGAAGGGAGAATTGGACGATGTGAATGATCAAGGACCCGCGAAGCCAACATGGACCGATGCATGGACACGAACCACCGTCGAACCAGAAGAAATCCAGAGTCTGGTGAGGGGGTGTACGGTGGAATTAAAATCAAGAGGTATGAGATCTGATTCAGAATTGGATATCAATTTCCCCCGGTTTCGATTATGCACGAAGCCTAGGGGGGCGGAGGGGAGGGGGATTTACTATGGAGTTTGCCTATGTTACACAGTGCTAATTCGTGTCGGTCCTTGCAGCTTTGGATACGCCATTCCTTCTACTTCCATTCCGACCTACGTCAGATCCCAGTGCGGCAAGAACGTTCATTCGGAATTTCTTCGACAAGAGACAATTGAGTCGGGAAATGTTGGCACAAGAGTTGAGACTGACGGAACCTATGGTGAGGTGGCAGATTGAATTTGAGAGTGGGATAGGTGACTGATCTCAAATTAGGTGCTATGCAGTGTGCTTAAATGGTGTTGGAGTCGAATGGCTGGCGGTGTCGTTTCATGGGATGCCTATGAATTATTCAAGGTTGGAGAAAATGGTAGGCAATTTGGGGATCAAAGGGAAGGAGGTTATGGCTAACTTGTGGCAGACTCACGTTATGCCCGCGACGCTTTCATAACTTTTATACCTCTAAGTGTAGACTCGGATGCGAGAAGAGATATCATTTTTGATTTCTTCGATCTCTTATCAGCAATTGCTGCACATGGGAAAACGAATGGTTTAGCTGGTCGCAAATTATCGAGATACGCGGGATGGTGGGCTTTCGAACATAATGATACCGGCAATGGATTTGAGGGTGGATATAAAGGATGGTCAACGTGGGTGAAATCCTTCTGTTTGATTGATCAATGTGCTTACCATTATCTAGTGCGGCTGATGCTGCAAGTCATCTATTCTTCGCCTATCTACGATCACTCTCTCCTGATTCCGTCTCAGGCACAAATGGTATATCGAAATTACCCATGTCCCTACAGAAGCTGGTCCAGGAAACAGAGTACCCACCAGAAAGACCTTCGTTATTACAACAATCGACGACAAAGGTGGTTATGATAGTAAATTCCGTTTCACCTACGCCATTTGCATTATTGAGAAGAGCAAATCACTTCCAATACCGAGACGATGATCGCGCTCTACAACAATTCTCCGAATATGAGGATCCGGTAAGAGCTTTGACTGATGAATGTCGTCGTGTTTTGAAATCAATTTCTTCTACGAATCAATCCCAGGTATCTAATTCGACAGAATCTACGGGGTTGCGAGATGCCTCTTGGTCACGATTTGAGGACATTGGATTTTCTGCAGGTTTTGATGATGATATGGCGGACGATGAGAGTAACTTCTTAGGACCAAAAAAGCCAAAACCATTACAAGGGCTAAGATCCACTCCGGCAAATGGTGGAGTTAAAACTGGTGACAGACCAACTACTCCTTCCTGGGCGGATTTCCTTTCTTCAGGCTTTGTTGATGATGGTCCAAGTAGTCCTCCGCCTTTACTCTTACCACCGGATAAGATTCTACCACCGATCAATACCAGAGCAGGAAGTTCCCAGTCACATCAACCTCGACTCGAGTCAGGTAAAGATTTGCAACCTGGTGAGCTTGCAAGCATTACTCGATTTGACTTGGATGATTCATTCTGGTGGGTTTGGATTACTAGTTTGGCCGGCGAAGAAACGGTAGATCGCAAGGCTTCATTTGGACGATGCGCTTTGATTGAGACAATCATCAAAGGTGGTCGTTGGTTGGTAATGGAGGAAATGGTCAAAGGCGCAGCGCCAGAGCCTGAAGCGGGTGCTTATATTGCAGAGAAAAAGAGCTTTTGGGGGCGAAATAAGAAAAATAAGAATAGCGCAAAGCGACGAGGATCCACAGGCAAAACCGAGATGGAGAAACCCGGCAACTTGAAACCAGGATACATTCAAAGTACTAGCGCAAGTAAGACTACCATTGGCCTTGATCAACATGCTCGAATTCAAGCAGCAGCCATACAATTACAACAAAGACAAAAAAAGCAGGAGGAAGGGAAAGGGCTAGCAGCGCGACGTGGAAGAAACGATTTTGAGGCAGCTTCTCTGAAAACGAACAGTGTGTTGACACTTCAGCCAATGCTCAAATCGGAAGCTTCTCCAGCAATGAAGTGGGCCAATAAATACGACAAAGATGCTGTTCGGGAAGCATATCTCGGTAGTAACTTTATGGGACAAGGTCTTGGAGAAGGTACTATGCAGTCGAATGGAAATTCATATGACCGTCAAGCGGCTCTGTCACCAGGTCTTAGCAGTAACAGAGATCTACCCCTTACTCCAAGTACTTCAACTGGACTTCATTCGCCTTTGCCACCTCTACCAGCTGGCGAAGATCAAGCTAAAGAGCCCCGGGCTCCAATTTCACCAAGCAATATCCATCCACTTGAAAGGAAACCTGTCCCCATATCTTCTTTGAATCAAAATAAGCCAAGTATGGATATTCCAAGAGCTTCTATGGATCATGCACCCCCAAGCCCGGAAATTCTGGATACATCTAACAAATTGAAGAAAAAGGAACCCGCTCCTACTGGTGGAATTAGAGGTATGTTTGGCAGAAAGAAGCAAACAAAGCCAGCTCCACCAAATGCTTCTCAAATGGCAATGAATGGTAAAGATGGAACCAAGCCAGAAGGAAAGAAGCACAGTCTGACTAGACGATTTTCGAGAAAGAAGAATTCACTCAAGTCACCTACTAGTGAGAAGGGAGATGGATCTGTTTCACCAGCTCCTCCAGTTGCATCTGATGAACAGGCTCCTTTCACTCCAGTAACTCCAGTAACTCCTCGCCGTCCTTCATATGAACATTCCATTGCGGATGATCTTTCTAGAGTTGATACTGTTGATGCTCGGGAGGCTCGTCAAGAATTCTCTAAATTCGATCAAGGTCCCCTTGAAGATTTTCCAGCATTTGTTCCAGAGGCTGAATCTGAGACGCCAAGAGCAAGTGAAGATTCTGGATCACCATCAAACAATGCACGAAGTCAATATGAGGAAGCCAATGAAGAACCTCAAGAAGAGCCACTCGCACAACAAGTTTCCCCTCAAGATAAATGGGCACAAATCCGTAAGAATGTTGCCGAACAGAAAGCGAGAAAGCGAGAACTCGAAGAACAATCTAGAATTGAACATCGTCCATCTACTGATAATGATGATGAAACTTCAGGTGAAGAGAGTGAGTATTCCCCTTCTAAAGTTTCTGCATGGGGTGATATACTAATGGATCCAGCAATTGAATCTCGTGTTGCACGTATTAAAGCTCGTGTAGCTGAACTTACGGGTAATATGGAGAATAATAACTCTTCTGCTCCACCTATTCGAAGAAAACCTCTATAAATTCGCTTACCTCTGTCGATACCAATACCGATGTAGATACTGATGTCGATATCAACGTCGACATTTGTGTCACAACTCACCTACGATCAAACATTGCCCGTAGATTGACGCCTCGCTTTCCCATTCGCCCTGGCTTCTATTTACATGTTTCGAGAATTCTTACATGTTCATATTCTATTGTCCGATAATTTACACACTCACACAGACGCAACTCGGGTTTTTTTCTTCTCAATATTCCATTCAGATTTGATCTTGATTATTGCAGCGCATATAATTTGATTCAATCGATTTTGTTCGATGTCTCGGACCTTTCTTTTTTGTTGTTCATTCGCGGATTCATTCTTCTACACATTTTTTTTGAGATACCATTCATGATTTCTGTTCTGCATTTGCGCATTTTTGCGAGTTGTTAAGTGAGGGGATGGGATTAGGTGGGGGGGAGATAAGAGGCTGGGAGAATAAGAAGTAAGGCGGACATGGGAAGGGGAAAGATTGCTTATGATCTGGATCTGGATTTGCAAAGGTGTGTGGCGGTTGGTGGGTGTAGATGTGATTTGATTATATTGTGGTTATTGATTTTTGAGGAAGTAGATAATGGGAAGATACATAGAGAGCTTGTGGGGTGAAGATTAAAATCAGAGGAGAGAAGTGAAGAGAAAATATGAAAGGATGATGTTTAGATACCAGTAATTGAGATTTGAGATGCAGTTAAATTTGCAGATAGCGTTTGAGGTGTTTGAGTAAGAAATGAGAATGAGACTGAGGATGAAGATTGAGAATATATATATGATGAGAATTGAGATATTTGATTGCTTTTTGGGTGTAGATGTGTGTATTGGGATTTTCATGGGATGGGATGGGATGTGATGGGATATTTATACGTGAAGTTTGACGAGGAGAAGTGAGAAGTAAATTGAGGGGAAGGGAGTAAATTAAGTGAGTACAGGTGAGGGAGTGTGTAGATGTGAATGTGAATATGAATGTGAATGTGAAGATGGGGATTAGAGAGAGGGGGAGGGAGAGAGGGAGGGAGGTAAGTAGGTAGGTAGATAGGTAGGGAAAAGAATAGAGGAGAGGAGAGGTGGAGGTGGAGGTGGAGGTGGAGGTGGAGGTGGAGGTGGAGGT